>JARHVA010000780.1:1685000-1852500 GCA_037957365.1 Torreya grandis | reverse complement strand
CATTTCAATCCGTATTTATATATTTATAAAATATAAAATAAACAAATTAGTATACTTATTTCAGATAAATATTTGTAA
This sequence comes from Torreya grandis, assembly GCA_037957365.1. Classification (NCBI taxonomy): domain Eukaryota; kingdom Viridiplantae; phylum Streptophyta; class Pinopsida; order Cupressales; family Taxaceae; genus Torreya; species Torreya grandis. The sequence goes on along the minus strand of JARHVA010000780.1, from coordinate 1,852,422 downwards.
AAGACACTAAGAGACATAATTCTTGAGGCACCTATATTATATTAGATATGTGATATAAGCATAATAAACACCTCAAGAATGATCTCTCTCAACATATTTCAAATAGATTTATCTAATATTAATATGCCATTAGAATATGCAAATATTGTATTTTTATTTGACAACTAATCTGAAATGTACATCACATTAAATGATAGTAAATGAATTTTCAAATCATTAAAGTATGAAATATACATAAGATAAAATGAAAAAAAAAAAGATTAAAATTCATCAAAATGTGAAAAAAAACCACATAAAATGCCAAATAATTAATCATTTCATATTCATAGAAAGATTTTTTTAATAATTAGATGACATTATTTATCTTTTAATAACTTTAGTTTTTCTTCCTTGAGTTTTTGTTTAGAAAGTTATTTTCCTTTTTCATATTTTTATAGTGGCCATATATAAATGGAGGAAACATTATTAGTCCTTACAAGGACTTTACACATGATATAGCCACATATATTAACCTTATTATTTATTTTTGTCGTATATTAATTTTAGCTTTTAAAAGAGTCAAGCCTTGTGATTTGTGTATTTTTAATGCCCAAGACAACTTTAATGGTAGTTAGTGTGTATGACCCATTTGGATTCGTGTAATTATAATTATATGTAGAGTTTCATCTTGAAATAGTATTATCAAGTAAATAATTTTTACTAACCCAAATAACTATAAAGGAAAAATAAAGATAACCATGTAGCTAGGTTTAACTCAAAGGGATCAGTACATAGGTAAATGAGAGAACTCATTAGGAAAGGTTTGATAAAAAAAAATTTGAATCAAACACTACATATCACTTATGTAATCAATTTTAATGTTTATCTACAATTATATCAAGTTTGATTTATGTAAAAAAAAATTCATGATCAAAAGGGAATGATGTTCATTCACCTACCATGTATAAATTTTTTATTATGTTGTTTTGATCAATGTATAATACATTGCATGATTGAAAGAGAATGGAACATTTTCATGAGTCCATCAGGACTACATATTCGATAAATGTGAAGTGGAATGACAACCATTTTCCATATAATTATAACTATGTTGATGTACATACATGTTCATGAACTAGTATCATTCCCCCTAAATATGCACTAAATGATATACAACGGTATGAATATATATGATGAACTTGTATCTCAAAACTATGTGGATGTAAAAATTTTCAATCTTGTTCTTATAAGCTAATTTTCATATGCCTATGCATAAATACCCAACTGTGTATTATATTATGTTCATAAGTATGTAAAGTGAATGCATATGATTCTATAATCTATATCAATGGGCCAATATTTGTCATGTATCTAAACCAATATAATATTAGAACCATCAGAATCTATGAAATATCTAAATTTTTTACTATGATCTAAGTTTTTGCTCATGCAGGCTTATATCTCTATGCTCTAATGGGTCCATTTTTGAGATGAGGGATGCATCATGTAAGTTAGTCATATCAAAAGGACATTTGAATATATGATGTCAAGGGTAAAGATAGGATCATGTAATATCATTTGATCATGTGGATAATATGTCATCATAAAAATTTATAGATCGATCAAGACATGTAATTGGCATATAGAATGTAGGGCATGTAAGTGCTATATATATATATATATATATATATATATATATATATATATATATATATATATATATATATATATATATATATATATATATATATATATATATATATATATATATATATATATATATATATATATAAATGAAGCATGAAGCATCAGTATTTTTAAACTAAAATATGTAGTAACAGTGCATGATTATGATCATGGAATCCCTTAGTGTCATCAAGATTTAAAAATGTAATTCTTAGTGTCACTCATAAGGCCAACAACCACATACAAGCAACATAAAATGTCTCCACAAATAAGGCCAAGGGTCAAATGCAGGATGACATGAATAATGACACAAAAAATGGACATCAAGGATGTTGTGCATCAATAAATGCTAAGGGCCACACAAAAAGTAACATATCATGTAAAAGAGTCACAACATCAATGAAGCATAGAAAAGGAACTAGTCTATATCATCTATATATCAATGTCACATCATAGTAAAATGTTATATCTTGTATAGTATGTAGTAAATGAGTAACTATTAAGGCATATGTAATCAATATAAGTGGACCAACCTGGTATAAAGGTCATATAAATATATAATATGTAAGAGTGAAACTTGTGAAACAGGATGCTCCTAGTATTGGTATGGCAACTGGGTATAGGGAAAATGAACATTTGCATGTCCTTGTGTAAACTTATTAGGAGGAAGGTGTGAATTATAAGTATCATACATTTTTATAAGATAAATAGGTGACAAGTGTAATACATACTACATTTTCTATAAAATATGGTCTTATGAAAGATAAATAAACATATTGAAATTGAACAGTTCATTCGATTCAAAAAATGAAAGGTCATGAAGATGAAGAATCATAGTCTCTTCAAAACATTACATATACTCTATTTTGTAAAATAATTAAATTGGAATGTGATATTAGATATAATTACATGATAATTTTTTATTCAATAATCTTAGGTCAATTTTATTATGCATGTGTATAAATCATAATTCGATTCTTCGTATCTTACTTGTAAATGAATGTATTCTTGAATACTATTTATATATTAATGATTTCAAAACTAATCTATTAATAAGTACATATACGCTAATGAAAAATTATAATAAATCCTTATGTAAAGACCTAAAATTTCCTTATTTATATCCACGTTTATAATAATTTAGTCTCATTACAACATTGAATACTGGAAAAACTAACATGTCTTAATGTGTGATTCTACAGATTGCTGGTAATAATGGTTATATCAATATGACCTAAATATGTTACAATGTTTACTTGGTCAAAGGGACCTTAAAAATTGGATAGACATAAGGATATATAAGTTTGTAAAGGAATACAATATAATTATAGGAACTTATATAGAGGAGGTCATTTTAAAATGTATTCATGGAGAAATTCATGATATATTTTGGTGCGAGTTGATTATGTTGCTAATATCATGGAACTAGGAAAATATGTAAATACTAACTTATACTAGAATGGACTAATGCAAGTAATCATTGGGTGAAGATTATAATTGATGGGTACATTATAAAATTTGTTATTTGGGGTTACATTATGTTTGAAGATATAAATGACTTATTTTTTAGAGGGATTAGAGGCAAGATTTTGAAGTAGCTCCCTATGCTAGTGAAGATGTTGGTTGCTGAAAATTCCATGGTGGTGATTCTAACCGATATAGAGTAGTCACTAAAGGCATGATGTAGATTCAAACTATAGGGATTTTAATGAAGAATAACTAAACCAAGAAACCCAAACCTAAACATAGAGAATGGATAATGAGGAGAGGTAAAATTAGAAATTAAGTTTGAATCATTAAAGAGAGATACCGTAATGAAAATAAAGGAATAAGTAATTTTTTGTAGGATATGAATTGCTAAAATTAACTGGAAGTAAGAATAGTAAGAATTGCAAAGAAAAAGAAAGGAACTAGACGTTCAGAAGGATAATCTAAATTTGAAGGTTAGAGAATACTAAAAGAGAAGATAAAAAACAAAAAAAACCATAAAGAATGAATAAATGGACTAGGAATTATAAATTGACCCTAAAATAAAGGAAGGAAGAGAATGGAGACACCATGGAAAGGTTAGGAAAATATAATTAGAATAACTTAATAATAATTGTAAGGAGTAATTACTAAGGAAACAATTGTATGGGGAATAAGAATGTAATAATCATTGATAATTATTGATGAAACACAAATTGACGTCAAGTTTAGGAATGAGTATGATATAAACTTCAGACATGATTCATTCACTTGAATGGGACACATCCATTGCGCCTATTTTAATAACTAAGAATATTAGTCCAAAAGCAATCATAGATTTAGTTTACACTAAAAAATGGTTTAAGTAAGTTGTAGAAAAAATATTTGGGAATACAAAACATATTGGATGTGGAGATATTTAAAATATTGATTCAATTTTTCTTGGTGTTCCAAGAATGTTTCTATTAAGTTTGTATCTACCAGTGAAATCATTATCAATAAAGTTTGTTGTATATAGTACAATCATAAGAAATATTTCATTTTTTGTATGGGCTTTTGCCACTTTAACACCATATGATGGGTCTACTTACCCATAACATTATTTATTAACTTTTAAAATGAAGTGGTAGGTTAAGGTTGTGACAACTGAAGGTGATAAAATGTGAACACTCATAGAATCCTTTAATGGTCAAACTCTAGAGTCAATATTTAAAAATAATCATACAAACATGAATATTCCTCATGTGAAGGATGAATTCATAAGAGTATTCAAAATTCATAAATGTGTGAGTTATACAAATCAATATTTGAAATATATTAGAATTAATAAGGGACTATGATCATCAATTTTGAGATGTGATGAAAATGGCAAATTTTTAATTACAAGACTCACATAAATACACATGGTTTGTAAAAGGATTGAAAAGTAAGATTTGATTTGTTATAGAATGAACTCAATTTATAACAAAAGCTTATGTGAAATCCAATGTGATAATAGCCAAGTAAAGAGAATATTGTATAGAATACCCTCTTAATATGACAAAAAATCATACTAAGTTAGATGTAATATTGTGCAAGATGGATGAACTAAAATAAGGAAAGAAACATTACTATATGTATGGTGCATTAAATGTGAATAAGAGGGGCATGCCCGAAATGAATGTAAAAAAATAAAAATAGTTTTCTATGAACTATCTCACATTATAGGACATGCAATTGTGAAGTGTCACTTATTACAAAATATGTGAAACAATCATGAAGCATATTATGTACATTATGTAAATCCCACAACCATGATGATGATAATTATAGGGATATTTAAAAGATAAAAAGTATTCAATAGAAATTTTTTCAGAGTGGTTGCATAATAATATCTAGTTCTAAAACTTAATGTGCAAACTCTAGATGTTGAGATTAAAACATAAGGTGGATAATGTCCTAAAATAGCATAGCCTACAACCCAATATACTCCTCAATATACTCAATACTAAATAGTTTGGGCTCTTCAATTACCATAATACTATGTAACTTGGTTGGAAACCTCAGTCTCAATAGTTTCAACCAAGATAGACACCTCCTTATCCATAATATCGACAAGGATAGACACTTGCATCACCACCACAACAATAATTAAGGTACCTTATTATTATTAGACTTTTAATGTAGATGATAATCTAAACAAAACAAATGGTGGGGATCACCTGAAGATAGGGAGGAAATTAAGGAGGTTATCAAGGGGGTTTTTAGGGAGTAATACAATTGAAGGAAAGGAAATATAAATCCTAGGTAGCCTATTACTTGTTAAATATGTGGAGAAATGAATAACATCACATAGAATTGTCCTTATGATCCAAAAAGGGAATGTTTCCATGCATATTGGATCATTGTCGTATGAAATTATAACAAGGATTTACATATTCCTAATAATCATTGTCGTTGGGAATATGGTCAGATTGAATCCATTGGGAGAATTTAACACATAGATATAAAAGTGGCTAAATTAAGTTTAAAGCAATATTTCTAAGTGATTTTCATGAAAACATATGAGGCAAAATATCTTGTGATAATTGGAAAAAATGGGTTTATTATGGTCATGTGACTATCAACATAGTTGACAACCAAATCAAAGCACACTGGTAAATGTTATAATTTTCATAACTTTAAATAAAGTTAATAAATATCCATAAATGATCCCAAAATAATCATCAACACCATTTGTGTATATAGGTATGATAGTTGTTTCAAAGTCAGTACAAAGCCATAACTTGATTTCCTACAAAGTAGAGAGTTTACCTAACTTTTGTAGCATGGATAGCACATTCCGTAGCTATAGAAAATAAGGACTAACAAATCTAGATGCTTAGAATATGCCAACATTTTCAAGTGGAAAAATGTAAATCTCCTTCTATGTATTATCCTACAAAATCAAAGGTTGATCAACTCTATCAGTTAACTCCTACAGATATAGATTGTATTGAACTAACTAATGAAGGGAAATTTACATGGGAATCAACTTCATCAATAAGTGGGGCTTCATATCCTCATTTTATAAAATGGGCATTGGAAATCACAAAATAAAATGCATGAATGGTTTTTTCCCCATAAAGACAGTTGGCCCAATATTTTGGTATATAATATCTAACATAATTTATTCTCAGGATGTAAAATTATGTTATAGATATATATGTGTGAGTTAATGTGCTAAATTATGCATAGAAAGGAGTTACTATGAACTGGTGGGTTTTTCATAAATCTAATGAACTTTATTGGGAAGAAGTGTGCGAAATGCTATGAATAAGATTCAAGTTCCAAGTTCTATGTCAAAGAAGTGGTTATTATTTCTGGAGAGAGATTACCTAGAGATGCTTGTTCATAAGTGCATAAAAGTATGAGCATCATATCGAGTGGATCCAAGGTATTGGGCACATTGTTTTCAACATATGTTAGCTTGTTTACTCCAATTTTGGTACATGCATCTGAAACATGGATAGGAGACTCAAACTTAGGAAAAAATAAATAAAGATTTCATTCAAACATTTGTGTTTGAAGATGGAAATATGATGGTGCATAGGGATCTAACGAAATTTTAAATTTTGTTATATCATGGGTGAGAAGAAGATATACATTACACACAAAAACATAAATTATATATTGAGATAAGGGCAAGTCTTCACACAACTATAAATTTGTATCATTATATGATAGAGAAATGTGAATTTATGTTGAAATATTGTAATAAAATCTAAAACAATGCATGGAACCCTTATCATAGTGAAAGTGAAGAATACATGGAATTGAAAGGATTCTTTGAACCAGAAAAGGATAAAAAGGAACTTGGAACAAAGAACATAGGAGATATAGCAACGGATCATTTGAGAAAACTAAATATCATATATAAAGTAAGGAAAATAAAAGTAATGGATTCCATTTATGTCAAAACAAAAAATATATATACAAAGAACCAATGTAGAATAAAATTGACAACATAAATATAGAATCAATACCAAAATTAATATATTTTGGTGACTATTGGATGCAAGAGTAGATATTAGAGGTAGTTCAATTGCTATGAGATTATGAATATGTGTACCCCATAAAAATATCAGTTTTAAAGGGTGTAAACTATTCACTTGATAAAATGCATATTTGCATATTGATCTAAAAGAGTGCACACACCTAATCAAAATACAACCTTATAGTCATAATCCTAATATGAAAATGAATATCAAAGCAAAATTAAATTTGATGGAATAAGTTGGAATCATATATGCAGTCAATTTTTTTTTGTTAGTCCCATGGTGGTAGAAACTAAGAAAATAAGGGAGATACAAGTCTATAATGATTACCTAGAATTGAATGATGCTTTTGCCAATGATCCACTTCCATTTACTTTCACAAATTAATTACTTAAACCATCTATAAATTGGTTTGGCCTCATCTTTTATTGTCATTCTTGGATTTTTGGCAATTTTATGTTTTCAACTTCCCTTATGCTACTAGGGATGAAGGCAAATTTCCTTCATTATCTCTTATAAAAATAAATATCAATAACAATGGGTAAAAAAGGCCAGCCATTTTTAATGATTCTAAATAAATGAAATTTTACAATTTAATATTTATATTTAGTATATAAAAGATAAATTTAAACTTGTCACTTCTCCACTCAATTACTTAAGGATCCCTCAATTTACCAATACTAGATAAATAAAAAAAGGAAGAGAAATAAATTTTTTTGATGTTTTTAGAGTCTATGTTTTTACAATCTATAATATTGAGTAACTATTTTGGGGAAATCATTGTGTGTTTAGTTTTTAATCGATACATTTTAAATCAATATCTATGATTTATCAAAAATGTGAATTCATAATTATTTTCTCCAAAAAAACTTTGATCATCATTTTTTGAACAATTTTTATGATCATTAATCATGTTGGAACCCTTTAGTACCCAATAGAAATGAGTTTTCAACTATTATATATTAGTGTATGCTCTAAGATAGATTTATACTATGATTCATTTTTCCATTATACTATGTGATTAAAGTAAAATTGATGATTATAATTTTAAAAATAAGTAAATTTTTAATTGAGACATGAAAATTATTTGATGATGAAAATAATACAATAAATATATTTAAAACATAATAAACTAAATTTAAAATGAAAACCTAGAATTATAATTGGATAAATATATACTAAGTTATAATAATGATATATACATCTCCCCACACATACACTTAGGGCATGGTAGTAAGCTCGTATTAGTTTCCTCTCCTCGTAATAATCACCTACTCTTTTACTTTTTGGAAATTAGTTACACCATAACTTTATACACTTAGGGCCCAAGTTATGTCACTAGCACTCTTGTGCGTAACTTGCTTACAGTTCGAGGGCAATTATTAGTTTTTTAATATTTTATTTATGGGTTCTTCAAGTCCCATCAAATGGATATGCTCTTATTGATTTTGAAAACCGTACACCTATGATTTGCATTTATAATACCTTTTTGTATGGAGTACATTAAACACTTGTCACTTTTTGCAGGGGATACATGTGTTCATATGGTATGGCAGTAGATATGTATTTGCATATATTTTAAGATTCATTTCCACAACATTCAAAATAAGAGAAAGATGACACATCAGGTGTTCATCATACATACCATACACATCCTCTACCAGTTACATACCAATCACCTTCAGTTGAGGTACATCTTTTGAGGGGTATGATAGTTGTGTATGAGTCTAGAGTCCCAGCCAGACCTTCGATATATTTTTTAGATTAGGATATTATTGAGGATGATACAGGGTAAAATTCAATTTTTATCAAAGCACATATCTATGATTAGCCTATCCACAGTGTACTCATTGACAATGGTTCTAGTCTTAATATGTGCACCTTCACACTAATACAACATTTGGGTTATTCAGATTAGGATATCACTCTGATAAACACAATTATTATTAGTTTTAGTGGGCATGTTCTAAGTTCATTAGGTAAGATAGCACTTTCATTAAAGGTTGTTCTTACACCTGTGGCTACACCATTCACTATAGTTCTCAGCATAATAGTTTTTGAGATATTACTTGGTCGATCATGGATTCAAAAACTCAAGGTAGTACCATCTATAATTCATAGATGCATGAAGTTAATTTGCATTAATCAAGGTATTAAAATTAGTGCAATTTCTTATGAGTCACCACTGCTCACTTTAGATCCATTTACCAGCTCCCAGTGACGAGATCTAGTTCTTCCACTAGTTTTAGCTTCTCCTCCAATTTCTATTCCAATTCCACTTTAGGTTCAACCACAGTTATAGCATCCATTTCTAGTACAAAGGGTTCATACACCACCATAATTTTAGGATTCTATTTACACTTCTTTGGTTTACATAGGTATCTTCTCTAAAAGATATGCAGAGTTTACATGGTGTTTAGCTGAGCTTGTTCTCATGCTATAAATAGGGATGAAGATTATTCCTATGTTATATGATGTGGCACCTTCTAAACTTCACTATGTCAAAAAGGGTGTCTATGCAGATGCAATTGCCAGGTATAAAAAGAAAGGAAGATACCTCAACAAAATCGATGATTGGAAAAAGCCCTCCACTCTATTTCATTTATCTCTTGATATGAATGCAGCAAGCATAATAAGTAAGACAACTTATCTAATTTCCATCATTCAGTGAAGATTTTAAATTTATTTAGATTGATAATACTTCTATATTTTCCATAGATCAATTTTTTTTAATTTTTTTTAGACGATCTTTTTAATTTATTAGAAACAATTGACTTTAGCCTAGCACAACATTTTTCTAATAATCTATTCATTTTCACTAATAAATTGTCAGTGATTATAAGTTATGTGAAATCATCACATCTTCTATCCTAAAAGAGGTAGAAGTTAAAATTCCTTTAGATGTTTTAAAACATTCAGTTGGACTAGATTAAATTGTTGAAGATTTTGAAAGGCAGTGCCTATGGGATAATGGGAAACATGGGGTTCAGATCATTGAGATATTTGGAATGGGGGGGGGGGGGTGTTTGGAAAGACAACTCTAGCTAAAGAATTTTTCAACCATAATAACTAAGAGTACAATGGATCAAGTTTTCTATTTAATGTGATAGAAGCATCTGACAAAAATGAATTGCCTTATATACATATCCAACTACCTTAGATATGTATAAGGTAGTTGGATGTCCAATTTATTTGAGATCATTTCAATGGTAGTTAGCTTTGGCCCTATCATTCCATGTAATATTTCCTATATTATGAATAAGGTGTATGCCAATAGATTAGTTGAGGCTTTTTATTTTATTCTCTAATAAAGCATTTAGGTTTACTATAGCACATGGTTATATTTTATTTTTATTTTTGATCAAGCCCATGGATGACCACAATAATATTTTAGTGTGGGGTAAGATTCAAGATGAATAAATTAAAGATAGAGCACGTAAAGAAAAAATTGGAAGGAATCATGCATAAGAGAGGCATGCAGGGGAATAAAAATACATATAATGGGTACAAAAGTGAAAACACGAGGGGAATACGTAAATAATGGGTGTGAATGTAAAAATAAAAAAGGGTTAGAAGGCATGCAAAATGTGATACATGTCTAAATGTGTGGAAAAATAAAAACAAGAGAAAAACCACTACAAATGGGTTAGAAGGGAAAAAGTGGTTCAAGATTTTAAGAATGAAAATTTAAATATTTTCATAGAAGACATGAACTATGAGGAAAAAGAGGATGGGATAGGTGTATTAAATGGAAAAAATGTTAAATATAATGGAAAGCATGCCAAAAAAGCATCATGGCATACTATTTGAAAACATTAATGGGTGAAATTATGGATGAAGGCATAGGAGAGTAAATTCATGCAAGTTCTCAAGACTATATGAAGTTAGAAGGTCCTCATTTTAATACTTTATTGTTAAAAAATTTATAACTGTTGGATCCCAAGCAAAACATTTTTAAACCAATAGAAGGAGAGTTTATCAAAATCTAGTGCCAAATTCAAAACTGAGAAGTGAGGTGATGATCATGAATGAGGAAATTAGTGAAATTATGATTAAAAGAATGTTTTTTTAGGAATTTATAGGTTAAGGGTATTGGTGTCTTCCATTAGAGGATGCTAAACTAGAAATCCAAAGAAATTCAAACCAAGAAACATGTATTCCATTAGAAGAGTCAGATGATAATGCGTCAACCTTCGAGCTCCTTAGAGGGTGATGCAGCCAAATTAGAAGGCCTAGACAAGTGAACCTTTACCAATCACTGCCAAAAAGGAAGATTATAAGGTCACTAGACTAAAACCTATTTTGATTTAGGAGGAAACCCATAGTGATTCCAAGACCTTACCATTTAAGTAGCTTCATGCATGGCAATGAACAACTTGGCGGTAGAGATAGGTGGAAAGAGGTAGACATGACACACCTCTATGTGGCAAGCCAGATGGCCCAAGGGTAAAAATAAGTTATGCATAGTACTTCACCGAGTAGATTATGGAGGATGTAGAGAAGGACCACTACCTTCCAAACCATAAATTTCTATGAGGCATGATTCTTTTTGTGTTATTATTTGATGAGAGTGGCATTCCATAATATATTGGAAGAGATTTTAAGTAGGTGTAAGCACCAGAGAATAAGTCCCCTAAAAAATGATTTCAATAGTTCACTTGTGCAAACACCATCTCCCATTCCCACAAGCTAAAAATTAAGGGATGTTTTAAGGGGCTAAAGGAAGCATTCAGTAATGAATGGCATGTCCCTAAAGACTTTCTGGTGTAAATAAGGAATCAATCCCAGTTTGTTGTGATGCAACATTATTTTCTTGTGCACATCTAAATGGATCCCAAAATTAACTTAAATAGGTGGCTCAAGATTACATATGATTTTAATAACAAATACTTCAAAAATGTTATGAATTACATTGTCGATGAGTGTAAGGTGCATATTAATGTTGATAAAATTAATGATGAAACTCATACTCTTCAATAAATGTATGTTTATCTTCAAATGAAAGAAAATAGGGAGAAAAATGAGATGGATATCACAGATATCAAATCACACTAGATTATTATTGGGGGACATATTAATATTTTGTATTATATGCTTAATCCTAAGAAGAAGGCTTCATGCAGCGAGGAGATCCCTAAAGAAACCCTTCAACTCCATCCATAAATAATAACATAGAGAAGGCAGGGAAACAAAGGGAAGAGGCTAAGGCCTAATGCCACTGGGAGTACATATGAGGAGTAACCTGAGTAGTAAAGGGTGGCCCCATCACCTCCTAGAGACTAAGTCATGCTTATAGAACAAGAACAAAAGGTCTTTGACACTACCCAATAGAGATCTATTCCTTTAAGATAGAAGCATCCTAAACCAATTTTTAGGGTTTAAAAACAAATGGTGGTGACTCCTTGGCCATCCATTACAAAAACCTAAGTCACCCTCGAGAAGAGGGGCAGATAGAGGCACAAATCTAGGTGCTAGGGAATAGGATGCTAGTTCAAACACCCAATGACAAATTGATCTAGATGTCAAGATCCTCGAGTGTGTTTTAAATAAGGGAAAGGGGCCTACTGAGTAATAACAAGAAATTAAGGGTGATACCTTATCCATTCAAGGTTATCTCCAATGAAAGAACCAAAAGGAGAATTGTATATGTGGGAGTATTTCCTTGAGAAGGACTCATCTAATTAGAATCTACGTGATCTCTCTTTTTATATGGATGTGTTTAATGAGGAACACCATTTTGAGCTTCCATCAGCTAACATATATTTATTTCTATAAGGCACAAAGCTTCTTGAAGCATTTTGGATGGATCCCAGATAATGTTCACCAGCTTGCTTCCCAGGCAAGCGTGACCCTTATTAAGTTGGATTTTATAGTTACATGAAAAAATTATCTAAAAGGATATAATGTTAATCAACTTTAGTGAAATCATCAAGTGATCATCACCTTGTATCAAAATTATTGCATTAAAAGAATAAAACTTGAATAGGAATTAGATGACCTCAAGTGCTAGCTGAAATTAGTGATTGTAGATCAAGTAAAGACTCTAAAACTATGTAATTTAATTTTATAACAAGATATGGAACTTGCCAATGGGGTGCCCCTTATCGCTGAACCTATTGATAAGCTGGAGACTTAGGTGAATCTTTTGTTACAAAAATGTAAAGACCAGGTCAACCTCTATTGAAAGAAAACTTGGGCTATGGAGTAATTTGTAGAATTTTTAGAGGTATTTAAAATTTTTCTTCCCAAACAGGTGCCATATCTCCCATAGAATATGGGATTTTTATCAGGTTGGCATGACCAACCAAAGTTTTAGAAGCTAGGATTCAGTTGGAGGAACACCATTGCTAGTAATTAGCTGAGAATACACTCACACTAAAGGATAGAGTCTAGCATGCCAAAGCATTTCAAGATGTGGATGCATTCAAAAATAAAACTAGTGCTCATTTCCAAGTGTTTAACACTAGTTTTATTGCACTTGGAGGACATGTTTTGATAGAGGGAAAAACACTTGAGGACATCCACAAGAATGTTACTAGATCACTTGATATTTTGATAACTCAAGTGGGTGAATTTATGGAGTAACTTGAGGAAGCCAAATGGATAAAAGGCAAACTTTAAAAAATTACCTTAAAGCTACATAATGAATTAAAGCATTGGGAGGAGGTTAAGCACCAGGTCGATCAAAGAGGACCTAGATTTTAGTATTTAAGGGACATGGGGATGGCACATAATCTGGAACAGACCATTGACTTAGTGTGAGGTGATGTTGGACTCTAATTTTTTAATCAATTAATTCTAAGTAGTTTGGGAGTAATGATCATACGAGCAAGACAAGGCATAAAATACCTTGACATGGTAGACATTGGCACTTAAGAAGTAAGTCATGAATAACAAGGATGAAAAAAACATGGAGAAACTATGGATGCAAGACTCAGACAATTATAGTATGACTTGGAAAAGGGTGTGAAAGGCCAAAATGGTTAAGGAAATAGTTTGCACAATCATCCTAGGAAAATAAGTCAAGTGCAGATCTAGTATTGACCATTGAGAAGATAGGTGCACGTCATTGAATATATAGCATAGAGCATTTATATGTGGGGAATTAGGACCATATCAATAGGAATTCAACATAACGATGTGCCACAACTCATTATTATTAATGGTCATTGTCAAGTCATCACTTTATTAATGTTAAAATTGAATGATGGGGATAAAATCATGCATAAATACCCTTAGTTGTACTTATAAGGTGGTTGATGTTGTTGGTTTTTGTCATATAATAGTAAATATAATCTTGAGATTATTCATGTTCCTAATATGCATCAATACCGGTGTATGGTGATCATTGACATAAAATAAGATGGAATACTTGTGCTATTGAATATCGCTTGTAAACTTATTATGGAATTAATGGTACTACTATTCTTTTTCTTTATTTGTGCTTATCTCTTTTCTTGTGATGAATGGTTTAAGTATGGAATGAGTGGATGTTAGCATTAGCTTTAATATGGTAAATTTAGTTATAAATAAGTGCTTGTTCAATTTACTTGGTATATAGATCCCAATGTATACACCATCGTGTTAAATAACCGATGAGAATTATTCTTAAGCTTCATGCTTTGAGTGAGCATACAATACTACTTCTCATGTGATAAGCTAATGCGTTAGCTAGTTGGACCTCTTATCCTCTTTGTGCATGCAACTAGGAAAAGTCATGCTAAATTAAAGTAAAATAATGCAACATGTATATCATAAATGCTCAATATTGGAGGTGTTAATGTCAAACACAACTTCAACAACTAACCTTTTTTTTAATTTATTCAGTTTATTCTTTAAGGTCTGTTGAATGAAGGTTTCAAGTGAAGAAGAAAGTGTACAATGGCTTTTGAAGTGAATCACACATATTTAATCACACACCTAGGACTCACAAACGAAGGCACACATACCCATTTTTACATAGAGTTAAAAAATACTACTAAATATTAGTGTTCCCTACAGGCAGTAGCACATGCTGACCTCCTCCAAATAACAAGTCCTTGTTGCAAGAAGATGTGAAGCCTTGCTCATGATTCATCATGACCTCTAAAAACCTTATAGGCGATTTCAAAGTCGCAATCACAATCTTACATATTCAATTTCTAGCTAAATTATACCTCTTTGGTATTTTCTCTTTTTAACACATTTCCATATTTAATAAGTTTCAAATAAATATGTGATATACATTACATATTCTATACACTATAATTTTAAACAATAATTTATTATAATTAAGATTTAAATATTCTTTCTATTCTAAATTTAGTAAAATATGTTTTCTCATAAAAATTGCTATAAATATTAATAAAATATTTGATAAATTATTTTTCACCTTATAAAAACTCAGATTTTTTTTCTATTTATAACCATTAATTTATATTAGACGCACAATTTTTTCCAATTAAAACAAACATCACATTAAGGTGGCATTAGTATTTTCAATTTACCTTATGTAATTGTTTAATAAATTGCAATTAAATAGGATAGATTTTTTTTTAAAAAAATTACTATCAAGTGACCTTTTTTTTAAATAAGAAACTTTTTAATCTATTGTTTTTTTGGCTTCTTAACTATAAATTATTTAATATATAGAAAAAATTGAAATGAGTAATATTTTATTATTATAATTAAGAGGCTCTCAACTTACCAAAATTAATTTTTTTTGACTTCAAGAGATTCAACACATTTACATATATTAAATTAAAGTTTAAAATAAATTTTAACATCTTATATTAATATTCATAAGTATTTTATTTAAGAGAAGCTACAATAAATTAATAATTTATGAGTGCTTTATCAAACAATTAAGTTCAATGTTTTAACATAAATTTATGTTTACAAATTAATTGACCCTAAATTATCATTATATATATATATATATATATATATATATATATATATATATATATATATATATATATATATATATATATATATATATATATAAAGATTTTATATAATAAATAGAAATATATTTAAATTTTTTGTTAGTTAATTTTATTATTAATTATACATAATTTTATAATAATTATGTTATAAATAAAACTATATTTAAAATTTTTAATATCAAATCAATGATAGATCACCCGTAGTGTTCCCAAATATTAAGATAAAAACCAACTCACATTTTTAATATAACAAATGATAGACCACATTTAGTGATCCAAAATCAAAATAAAAATTGAGTAATAACGAATCATGTCAGAAAACAAAAAACATATTAAAAACAGAAAATAGAACACACATAGATTATAAAACACACTCAGATTGCTACAACAATCATGGAACAAGATTTTTATTAATCTTCTTGAATTTTACAGATCTTCTTGATCTTGCTTATCTTGCTCAATTACAATAATGCACCCATGAGTCCTTTAAATAGATATGAAAGCAAACAATAATTAGAAAAATACACTGAAGACTAATTTTAGTCTTTCCATGCAAACTAACTCTCTCACAAATTCTCTAACACTTTAACTAACTATTTGTTAACTAACTGAACTCTAACTGATTCCTAACTATCAGTTAACTGTTGTGCATGCATGAGGAGTGGAGAAATTAACTCAAGTCTCCAACACTCCCCCTTAATTTCTACCACAAACTATTTCAACATTTACAATGCCTAAATGATGTCTACTAGCTTAAGCTATGATGCTTTTCTTTTGCAAAATACAATGCCTCTCATGCAGAATACACCACCTTGCGAAATACATCACCTTATATGTGGAATACACCACCTTGCGAAATACATCGCCTTATATGTGGAATACACCACCTTGTCTTCTTACAAAACAAATACAATTGCTCAATGAGCGTTCACTCAGTGTTTAAGACTGAGGAGTAGCCTGTCGAAAGGCTATCAACAGACATGCTTATGTTCAACACTGCAAGCTTCCTGCTTGCTTACTTTTCTTTCAATTGATACTTAATTGTTCAGGTTTCCTCTAAGAACTCTACTGGGTTCTTTCCATGTTGGTCTAGATTTGACAACGTTTGGCCTAATCTTCAGGCACTTTGATAGCTTCACTCACTATTCAACACACACACTTTGACGGATTCACTTGCTGTGTAACACACACACTTTCACAGCTTCACTCGCTGTGTAACACAAGCTCTGTGGAGCTCGTCTTTTCAAACATGACACTGCAGCCGTCCATGCTATAATCTGAAGACAATGAATGATTGCATTGCTTGCATAACACGAAAAACATATGCCTTGTAAAACTGAATACAGACAACAAACAAGAAACAAATAAAAACTTTCGATGCCTTTTATCTTTGGCATTCAAATCAAGCTCTTCGGAGCAATCTTCTGTGTAATACGCCTCTAGCTTGGGCACTCTTCTTTTTCTGCTGCTTCTTGTTTTTTTTTTCACTTTCTTCGACTGACTTGATCGACTTCGGCTCTTCGGTTTGCATGACTTCGGCTATAGGCAGGGCCTTTTCTGCAGTCTTGTCTTTGGTCTCGGTTGTCGGCTCATCCTTTGGGGGTGGCGTGATGAATTCATTGATGGCCTTCTCTGAAATACAGTCACCGACGGTGGTTAAACTGTCGCGGTCGGTCGATAATACTGCCAATGTCGGTTTACTCTGCCGATGTCAGTCTTGGATCTGCCGATGTCGGTTTACACTGCTGATGTCAGTCTTTGCACTGCCTGCTGGCAATTCTTGCGCTTTTTCTTCACGCTTTAGACTGCGACTGCTTCGCTCTCCTTTCTTCTTGGCGGCTCCTTGCTGGCTACTTTCCTAACCAGGTTCTGATACCAATTTGTAGAAACTAAAAACATATAAAAACACATAGATAAAAACATATTCAAATTGCTACAGCAATCAGGGAACAAGATTTTTATTCATCTTCTTGAATCTTGCAGATCTTCTTGATCTTGCTTATCTTGCTCAATTACAATAATGCGCCCATGAGTCCTTTAAATAGATATGAAAGCAAACAATAATTAGAAAAACAAACTGAAGACTAATTTTAGTCTTTCCATGCAAACTAACTCTCTAATAGTTTAACTAACTGTTTGTTAACTAACTGAACTCTAACTGATTCCTAACTATCAGTTAACTGTTGTGCATGCATGAGGAGCGGAGAAATTAACTCCAGTCTCCAACAAATCAATTAAAATAAAAATGGCAAATTTTGTTTTAACTGACATTGGTGTTGTCTTGATAAAGAAAAGAAATCAATTTAAACTTTGATAAAGAGGTCAATCAAAGCTTTTTTCTTGTAAATTTATTATTAATTGATTTATTTATTTTTTAATCTTTAACCGGTTCTTTTTTAACTCGAGAGAATTTTCTAAATCCATAGAAAACAGTACCACCTGAGAAGATTAATAGTATAATTGTAAATTTTTTATACTATAAATAAAAATTGATAAATTACATAGAAGAAATCGATTTAAATCTTAGATACAGAGGTCAATTGAAGCTTTGTTCAAACATCTATTATTAATTAACCCAAGATTATCCTTAACTATTATAATTGTTGAGATTTTATACTACAAATAGAAATATATTTAATTTTTTCATGTCAGTTTTTATCTTTATCATTAATTATCTATCTGTTAGAATAAAAACTGAGACAATTAAAGCCATGCATTTAATTATTTCAAAAAGCTGCACTGGTCAAAATTGAACAGCCTGATATGCTCATTGCTATAAACACACACTGCTTTTGTCTTGATGTTGAATTACATAGAGGAATCCAATCCGCCATTAAAATTTCGATACAGAGGTCAATCGAAGCTTCGTTCTCACATCAACATGGGCGGCCGACGCTTCACAACTCTAATGTTAATCTGCATCATTGCCATTGCCATTCCAACAGGTGAAGATATTTCATTATTTGTTTTTTTTGGTCTCCGGCTGGCTGCTCTTTCTGTCATTTTACAACCGTCAATGATAAATTTTATAATTTATTTTGATTAATAGAAGGCTTAAACAATGAATGTGAAATTGAAATCGATGCAATGCCAGCGGTTTTGTCACATACTCCAATTCAGAAAAGATCTACAACATAGAATCTTAATAAGTCTTGTCTCAAGTGTAGAATCAGCCGATTTAAAGACCGGCATGCTTGCTGTACATGCTGTTGGGCTGCAAAATGCTAATCCATTTGACCTTTTTAATGCTGGCTAGAAGATCATAAAATAAGTATCGCTGACCCATTTGAATAAAGGCCGTTTCATCATTTATGATGAATGTGTCTGAAACATCTTTTTACATCATGTTATATATATATATATATATATATCTGTGTGGTTTTTTTTGGTATTGTATGATGGGACTTTTGAAACCTGGGAGACGGTTAATAGGGAGCAAGGCTTGAACTGGGGGTGGTTGAGTGGTTTTATGTTATTATTATTTGTTTTATTTTAATTGATATTTAAAAATATAATTATTATTTATTAATTTATGTTTACATTTTTCATAAAATTTATTATTAATATAATATATAGGCTTTTTTTTTTTAAAATTATGAAATATACATAATATTATATTTAATTGAATGATTTTTAATATATGAAATGAATGTAATAGAAATGAAAAATAACATCTGTCAGAGATTTTTATAATATTTTAAATTAAAAAATATAACTTTTATTCAATAAATTTCATAGATTTTATAGAGTCTAAGTTACAAGGCTAGTACAACTGATATTCATGAGAATTCATGATAAATAAATGTCGTGTTGTTGTATTGGGCTTGGAAAAGATTAAAGATCATTAACAAATAATTTGAATAAATGTTGGGTGTTTGTGTTCTGTTGAAGATTTTGACAAATAAATTTATGTCATATAGAATGGGGGTTTTGTGAATGTTTTTCTGATTTTCATTCTTTCATTATTCTTTTCATTTTATGTTCTTCAAAGTTTTTCTGGGAAGCAAGTCACATGTTGAAGCTCCTAAGTGACTTTGGTATTTTATGGCATTATAAATTAATATTCATGTAAACATTGTAGTTTAAAATTATCTCCCTCCAAATAAATGAAAATTATTTTAATTAGGTATTTATTTGAGGAAAATTGATTCTTAAATCATATTTTATAATTAAAATTATGTTTTTGGGATTAGATTTTCAAAAATTATATTACTTAAAATTAAGTTTTTAGATTTAGATTTTTATAAATTATGTTGTTATTGAATTAAATGATTAATTTCTCTAATTAAAGATTTATATAGAAAATGTTAGCCCAAAATCATATTATGTGGTTAATGTGATGTTCATAGACTCGATTGGTTGAAATTATATCCGCTATAAGTAAATTGAGTAATTATTTTTATCAAAAATTTAATTTAAAAAAATTTATTCCTAAGAATTTAATTGGATAAAATTGAGTCCCAAATCACATTATATGGTTGCAATAAGTTTTTTTGAGCTTTATTATCTCAAACTACATCCCTCATCAAACCAACTGAGTAATTGGATGAACAAGAGACTCAGATGGAGAAATTTGAGCCCAAGATCATATTATATGCTTGCAAACTTGATTGTGCCAAACAATATCCCTCATCAAATTAATCCAGTAATTAATTTAATTAGAGAGTCAATTGGAGTTAATTGATCCTTTATGTAGTTGAAGTTATGTTTTAGGGGATTAATTTCTCTAGATTATGTCTCTCATTAAACTAAATGAATAATTGATTCATTTAGGTATTCCATTACAAAAAACTGAGCTCCAACTCACATTATGTGGTCGCAATTACATTCACAAGGCTTGATTACCTTAAATTATATACCTCATTAAGCCAAATGATTAATTAGTTCAATTTGAGTCTCAAATAACATTATGTGGTCGTATTTAGGTTAACACGACTCAATTTATCCAAATTGCATCGCTTATTGAATAAAATCTCTAATTGACCTAATAATTGACTAAAATATGATAAATTGAACACAAAATTGTATCATATAATTTTTTATAAAGAGGTCAATCGAAGCTTTGATCTACGTCAACATGGATAACTGATGCTTCAAAATTCTAATGCTTTATTTTGCATCATTGACATGGCCATTCCAATAGGTGAATATATTTCAATATTTATTTATTTATTTATTTTCCCAACTAGTTGCTCTTTTCCGACCAATGAAGTTGTGTTATACAAGGAGAATCATCATTTTATATTGGTCAATGATAAATTTTAAAACTTATTTTGATTAATAGAAACCTTACTCTAACAAAGGCCATGTTGCGGCTTGAATACTTACCGTAGGGTTGTGCATTGGGGTTGCTATTATTTTCTATGAAAAATGCCATGTTTAGTTCAATTGGAGGCTCAATGGAATGCATGAACTATTTGGTTGTAAAAGTAAGTGTTTTCCATTTGCAAAAGGATAAAATGTGTAGCTAAAATCTAAGACAAAAATGAAATTTAATATAATTTTTCTTTTTTTTGATTTCAATATAAGATGGAGAAGGGTATTTTTGTTTTGTATGGTCATTAATAAGACTTTGATACATGATTTTTTAGTGTCTTTAAATAGTCATCAACATAAAACTTTCTTTTATTCATGTTGGTACTTTTGTTTAATCTCATTAAATTAAAACCTCAATAAATATTATACAAAAGTTAAAAGAGATTTCAACTCATAAAATCAAATGCCACTTGCAATACAAATTTTTCTTTTATTCATGTTGATGTTTTTCTAAATCTCATTAAATTAAAACCTCAATAACTACCATACACAAGTTATAAGTATTTCAGCCCATAACACCAAATAAGACTTACAAATCAATAGTTAATCTTTAATGTTTTGAGAGCTTCAAAATAAAGGTACTCTCCTTGAACAAAGAAAAATGCTTATGCTATTGCTTTCCCTTGAATCTAATTAAAATTTATATTGTTGCTTCCTTGAATCTAATATAAATCAAAGTTGTAAATAATCTTGTTTGAAATCAGATTCTAACAACAAAACACCAAATGCCCTTTACAAATTGACATAAATGGTGATACATTGCAAACCTTGAAAATAACATATTACATTATATTTAATATACGATATGTTCAATATGCAGTATTAATTTTATGCATAAAATTAATATCTGCAAAGAAATGAATTCTTGTTTACTCTAAGAATTTGCAAGCTTCTCTACAAGTAGAAAAGGATTTCAATGAAATATTATACCATTTAAGAGTTTGATTTTTCTAATTCACTACTATGGTATTGAAAGAATGGTTCTTTACCCAAAAAAAAAAAAAAAAAAAAAAAATTAGTTTATCTAAAGGAATCTATGAGGCTTTGAAGGATACTTAGGTTTTGCTAATAATTAGCAATTCCTATTTAGGGGTTGATTTTTCTAATAAAAAGGCACCTCTCCAATCTGATTTGAAAGCTTGTGGAGAATTCATGCTGGGAGCTACTACACCTTCGAGCTGAATAGTTTTCTCCATTCTTGCATTCGACAGGGAAAGTTTTGTAGTTTTTTCGAAGATTATATAATCTTTCAATTTGTTTAATGTTTTTAATATAAAAATTATTTGGGTAAAATATTGCCATCATACATATTTGTTAATTTAGTATCAAAAATATCAATTTGTGTATGACAACCATGTGGACAACTGTAGGAGAATATTGTAGATTACAACATGCAGAGTATTAAATGCAAATAAAAGAAATACAAGAAATGGAATAATATAATTTGAAGGAAATTATAGACAACTTCTGTACCATTGGAAATTTATTTAGTCAAAATAATATATAAGCATTCTAGAAATAGAAAACGCAAGTTGAAATCATTATTAAAAACAAGTTTTCAAAATTCATAGAATTGGACATATAATATAATATTTTTATTTATAATAATATATTATATTTAATTGATATAATATATATTGAAATATATAATATATTATATTATAATATATTAATATTATTATAATATAATATTGTAATGTGTATTAATATTATATAATATTAATAATAAATTTAAAATATAATAATTTATTATTTTAGGAATAAAAAATACATACTATAATAATAATATAATTTATTTATAATAATAATACATTAATATAATATTATATATCATAGAAATAGATGTGTATTACTAGTATATATATGTAATTGTATAATAAAAGTATGATATAATTTTTATAATGTTTATACAATTAGTATAATTATAATATATTTATTGTTAATTTATATTATTTTATATATATAAATATATTTTATTATTGTAATATTGATATTTTGCTTTAAAATAGGCAGAACATGGCATTTTATCAAAATTATCTTAAATTCAAAGATTTTGGAGTTGAATTGCGCGATCATCGTTCCAAATTTACATTAGGAAAACAAAATTTCTTAAAGAATTTACAACCCAACAAATGTAAATTTGCTTCAAATTCTATAAATTAACTCTAAAATTGGGAATAAAGTGCTCCATATTTTATTCAATTATTTTCAATAAACAAATAAAATTACTCAAGTTTTCTAAATTAACTCGAATGAAAATGTTCTATTACAAATTAATAAACAAATTTGTTCTAAGTTTTGAAAATAGGAAACCAAAATTGCTTTGAAATTTGAAAATAACTTTGTATAAATTTAAATAAAACTACCATCCATATTATTTGGATAGATAGAGAAACTATATAAAGTAGAGAATTCTGAACCATTCATCTGTTTTTTGTTTTCCTATAAAATAAAATGAGTGATTGTTTCTTCTATGAAAATAAATTTTGAAGTTACTAATTTAAGTGGGCTTTATTTGGGAAAAATTAAAAATCTTGCATGACTGATTGAGAAATAAATAAAAAATAAAAATCTTGCATGACTCATAGTCCAATGCAATCAAAACCATTGTGACAGGGGAAGAATGGTTAAAAATAAATAAAATGTTTGAACAGTGAAAAGAAATGCAGCGGCAGGACTAGGTTGTTAGACGATCAACAAATAACAAATACGAAGCATGGTTTGATGGAAATATTAAATTTCATCTGATCTACCAAATGGCATGCAATTACTTCAAATGGCATTCGATTCTGTATTTACACACCATTTTTATTGGGTGGCACAACAACGCTGAGGAAAGTAAAAGATGGAGGCAAAAATAATAGTACCTCCGGCAGGTACTAATAAGAATAAGAAACAATACTAATGAATGTGATGCAATATCAGCAGTTTTGTCACATTCTTAAATTGCCTCTGAATGCCAAATAATTTTTGGTCTTGTCTGAGGTGTAGAATTAGTCAAAATAATGACCTGTATGCCTGATGTACGTGTTGTTTAGCTCCACAATTCAGATCCATTTGACCATATTAATGCTGGTTGGAAGATACTAAAATAAACATGGCTGACCTATCCATCTGAATAAAGGCTGTTTCATCATTTATGATGAATGTGTCTGAAACCTCTTTTTACATCAATATATAAATGCCATATTAAATGTAATTATTGTAATTTTTTATACATTTATGTTATTGTTAATTGTTTTATTCTAAGTGATCTTAGAAAATAATGAGTGATGGAATGAGGCCGTTCTATACACCACTTACTTCCTTTGCCACCATGATAAACATGTCACCAGGATTCGTAAGCATTCAAAGGAGGCCATGCTCAATATGTTTAAATGGGTCTTTGGCTCCCTTAAGATTGATCCTTTCAATGTGAAGTTGTAGCGGCTTGTAGCCTCTCTTAAACACCACCTCAAGGTAGTAGATATCTATGCGACTAGAGGCGCCCAACACCATGCTTGGCTGCACTAGTTCAATACTGGTGACAAAGCCTCCAAGGAGTTCTTTAAAGTGTTGAAATCCAAGCAATTTCACAAACAAATTAAAGCCATTAAAGTTTATCAATCCCAGCTCACCTCCTAATCCAATGTTTCCTTGGCCTTTTTTGAGCATTACAAGTTGGTTTTCCAAGCCTAGCCTTTCACCACTGAGAAGTCCTAAGCACTTCATAAATGCCTTGATGTGGTGCTTCGCAAGCACAAGAGAGATCACCATTGAATTTGTGATGCCCCACTCACCTTATAGGAGCTCATAGAGGTTCTAAACTATATGAGCAATGATAAAGCCCTCGAACTCGATAGCTTTCCTTGTAAATTTTATAAAGCCACTTGGGACTTTACCAATATTGACTTGTTGCATGTCTACAAATAAGTCTTGTGGAATCAGTCTCTTGGACCCATGATCAATCAAAGTAATATCAAATTCATTGTCAAACCTAGATATCTTGAGCTACTTACTAGTTGGAGGCTGATAACCCTAGTCAATAACTCTTACAATATATTTTCCAAAGCCCTTGCAAACCCCATTCGGTTCATCCTACCTACCATTATTAGACTAGAGCCAACAATATTCATTAGAGGGAAATATATTTTAGACAAACTTATTCCAATCTAGGAGGACATGGCTTTGGCCTGATCCTCTCTTTAGAAAATTATTTTTCTTAAATTAGACTTGGATAAATTTTATGACAAGATCTCATGGAAAAATATTCTTTCCATGCGGCTCTTAGTTTTGTCCCCTACTTCATTTATGTAACACAGACTTTGCTTCATGATTCCTCACTCTACCTCACTATTAGTGGGAATCAAATCATGAGGATAGAATTCCAAAGGCTTATTCTCCAAGGTTGTCCCATTGATCCAACACTTTATGTGTTATCTGTTGAAGCCCTAGGTTACCTCTTGGTTTTCAAGACTTCTCAAGGGATCATTCATGGCATTTTTTTTCCTGACTACACCTCTCAATTCATCAATGGTCACTTTGTAGATGAAGCCTTCCTCACACTTGAGGAACAAGAGGCCACATTTAATGAATTTTCAATGCTTAGATATATTTTGTTTGGATTCTATCTCTAACCTTCAATAGAAGAAAACACAACGTTTTCAACAAACAATGATCCTTATGCTTGAGTGGCTTCAGAAGTATAATTGGTAGTGGATTGCTTTGGGGGAACAATTCATGTTCTTGGGCATCCCTTTCACTTTTGAAATTTTGTCGTACGAGCTTTGGTAATATGTCCTCAACATGATTGAAAGGAAGATTGCATACTGGATCACTAAGCCCCTATCTCTAGTGGACAAGTTCCATATTTACACCAAGATCCTAGCCGTCACGCATGTTTACTATTCCTCCTATTGGGTTCCCTCCAAAGCCTATTATGATAGTTTGGCCAAGCTTCTCATATATTTATTCTAGGCTAATTTTAATCAGGCTCAAAGTTTTCATCGGGTGCCCTAGGACATTTGTTGCCTCCTTCATGATAAATTTGGTATGGGCATCATTGACACCTATCGACAAAGTATGGCCTTGTGTGAAAAGTGGGTTGTTTAGGATATTGAGGGAAATGAATCTTGGAAAATTATTCTCTGACTTTATATCTCTTTGAGCTTTCCTTAGATGGTAAAACTAGTTGGCATAATATTGGATTCCAATCCCTCCTCATCACTACTGTGCCTATCAAGATTACTAGCTCCTTTGTAGTCAAAAGTATATGGAAGGCTTTCAAAGTAGTCAAACCCCACTTGAAGTGGGTGAGGGATAGTTTTTTCAAAGGGTTACATTGTAATTATGATAGCTTATGGTGGTCTTATATACTCACTACTTCATCCATTTTCCTAGCTGAATTACTTGATATTAAAGCTCTGTGATTATTTTGAAAAGGAATTCACACTATCTATGATTTGGTTAGCTCCAGAGATTTGATCCCCTAGCCTAATTCAAAAAACAAGTTTCAATAAAATAATGTTAACGTACCTTCCATTCATTGCATTCAATAATTGTTCCTTGATGTCATGTTGTATAAGTTTGGTGTGAAGCCTCTTAGGGCTTGGTGGAAATAGTGGAGGTGGAACTAT
The DNA here is from genome assembly GCA_037957365.1 of Torreya grandis. Classification (NCBI taxonomy): domain Eukaryota; kingdom Viridiplantae; phylum Streptophyta; class Pinopsida; order Cupressales; family Taxaceae; genus Torreya; species Torreya grandis. The sequence continues at coordinate 1,825,416 of JARHVA010000780.1, read as the reverse complement.
GATACACACTTTAAAAGGTACTCTCTCAAGCTTCTTTATCAAGTGATGAGTCAATTCTCTCATACTCTAGATAAGCTCAATAGGCATTGGGGAATCCAATCTTCTCTCAAGAGTTGGATTGCCCATCTAGATCATGTGTGGCACCTTATCTTGGAGCCCAAGATGGTCCATTTCTTGTGGTGTTTAATTTACCAAGGACTCCCCCTTGATGAGAAACTGTTCCACCTCCACATTCCCCACCCCTTCTATCCAACTTAAAAGTGGCTAGAATATTTTAAATATTTGTTTTGGTTTTTTCCTAAAGTTTAATCTACTTTGTGATGGATTCACTCATTATTTCAATGTTATCACTTTGAGTCTTTCTTTTGGCGTCAAGTATTTTTTGGAGATTTTTCTAATTGGCCAGCCTCTATTGCCTTTCTATAACAATTCTTCCATATTATCATCCTCTTTAATATTTGGAAAGCTAGGAATAATGTTATTTTTAATCATAAGGCCTCTAAAATTACATTTTATGTTAATAAAAAGGTTGTTGTTTCATTCATTTATTTGTAAATTCAAGACCAAGTTGAGAAGATGGTGTTAGACCTCTACCACCTACATGAGCTCCTTGACCAATTAGGGAGTTCCCCTTACACCATGAGTAGAATTTCGCTAGTTGGACCTCCTTGCAGTCTATCACCACCTCCTCTTAGAAGGCCTAAAAGTATAAGTCAATCCCGAAGTAGGGGCCACTTTTCTCTTCACCCTCCCTAAGCAAAGGATGGAGTCCTCATGGTAAGTCTAATGTTTGTCTTTCACATTAGTCTTTTGTGAACACTATTGTTCCTACACATCACATTGATGGTTGGCCTATCACTATTCATGATGACCCCCTAGATGGCTGGAATACTTGAGAAATCCTTGATGTGGAACTGCCTATTTGTTTGGTTCTTCCCAAGGATGATTCTTTGCCTCTATCCCCTGGAGTGAAAGCCTATGCTTTGTGTTCTACCTTATAGTTATTTGCACTTTATTTTGCAATGCCTTGACCGAATGATTTTGTTTTGTTGAGCTAGAATTATCCTTTAGTTTAGAGTTTGAGCTGTGATTTGTTTGAGAGATTTACTTTTTAACCTTCAGTAATTATATTTTTTGTTAATATAATGTGAAGTGTTCCAATAGTAATCTTAAAAAATAAGAATTATAAGATGGTCAAGTAGCTTTAAATTTACTGATAATCTCCTTTTATCTATTTTAAGAGAGCTTACAATAAATATTATTTTCATAAATGGTTTATCAAAATCCTTGATTTGATGTTATGATATGAACTTATATTTACAATTTAAATGAATTGGGTGAATGTTATTCTCTATAACAAGAAAACTTAAAACCTTTTACAATATGTCAACCCTATGAATTACATGTAGCTCAAAAAATGTAATAATTAAATATATATAATAAAATGATAATTGTTTTAAATAATTATTTAAGATATGTATATTGATTTTATAATTACTTAAGATATGTATACTAATTTTATATTTAAAATAGTGTCTTATTTGTATTTAGAAAAAAGAAATATTATTCATATTTATAACTAAAACTATATACAATAGATAAATATTATTTATAATATATAGATCAAATACATAACTCAATCCAATTAATTTAATATCATTTGGAGACTATCTCCTAACCTCAAGTTACTATTCATATTTTTTTGAACAATTCTATACTTGGCACACAAGTCTATCAAAGACAACTTCGTATTAATTGGCAAATACACAAATAAACACCATACAAATGATGTACTAGATTCTAAAATCTTAAATACTTAAATATTTACATATTTTCTAATTAATAGATATGTGGACGGATATTCTGGTTTTATTAATTAAGTGATAAATTTTTTTAATTTTATTTATTTTTAAATATATGAACAATAAAACTTTAAAATTTTAATTATATTATTTTAAGAAAGAAAACTATTATATATTACCCCATAGAAGGTAAGTTATATATCTGTTTAAAAATTTATTTATTTTTTAACTCTCAATTGTCATGCAAAATGTGTCATATTTGAAATTTAACATATAGTTTGTGGTATATATATATATATATATATATATATATATATGACTAGGAATAATCTCCCAACCATCTTATGCTTTTTTTTGATTAGTTGAAAATTAAAAAAATTATATGAACTAATAAGAATGAAGCATTGACCAAAAATCTAAATTAAACTATTATGTTTGAGGAGTAAAAATATATTTGATTATGGAGAGGCATTATGACAGTATGTTGTAATTATGATGGTATGTTGTAAGATCATGTCAAATGTTAGAATTATAGTGGTGATTAATATAAGTTGAAAGTGTAATTGTAAATGAGATTTTTATTTTACAAGATTCATAAAGTGTATTATTTCAATAGTTGCAAAGTTAACATAACTGCTTCAAAATGAGAGTTTATAATCAAGGATCATTAATAAGTAATTTGAAGGATCAATAACAAGTAGTTTGAATAAATATTGGGCAGTTGTGTTTTGTTGAGGATATTGACAAATAAATCTGTCTCATACAGAATAAGATTTTTGTGAATTTTATTTAATTTATAGTCATTTATTATTTTTTTTCATTTTGCATTCCTGCATTTATTTAATAGAAAAGTTACATATTGAAGCTCATAGTGACTTTGGCAGTTTTTGACATCATAGATTATGGGTAGAAGTGTTTTTTTGTCATTATTAAGTTGGTTGATTTTTACAACAATTTTTATATTCATATGTGTAGTAATGTTTGTAGATCAAAATTATGTCTCGTATTAAAATAAATAAAAAATTATTTAAATCAAGGATTCACTTGAGGAAAATTGATTGTCAAATCACATTTTATAGTCAAAATTAGGTTCATGGGGCTAGATTTTTTTAAATTATCTCATGCATTGAACTAAATGACTAATTTATCTAATCAAGGGATTAATTAAGAAAATTTTGACCCAAAATCTCATTATGTGGTTAAAATAATGTTCATGGCACTCAATTGGCCACAATTACATCTGTCATTAAGTAAATCAAGTAATTAGTTCTATCAAGGACTCAATTGGATAAAATTGAATCCCAAATCACATTATGTGTTTAAAAATAGGATCAAAGGTCTTGATTGATCCAAATTATGTCATGTATTGAAATTATTGAGTACTTGGTTCAACCAAGGACTTAATTTGGAAAACAAATGAGCCCCAAATCACATTATATGGTTGTAATTAGTTTCTTGGGGCTTGATTGTTCCAAATTGCATCCCTCATCAAATCAATTGAGTAATTATTTGAATAAGTGACTCAAATGGAGAAAATTGATCTCAAATCACATTATATATTTGTAGCTTGATTGAGCCAAACTACATCCCTCCTTGAACTAATCAAGTAATTATTTTAATTAAGGACTCAATTGGGGATAATTGATCCAAAACCACTTTACATCATTAAAATAATGTTTTAGGGCTCATTTTATTATTTATATTATGTCGCTCATTAAACCAAATGAATAATTATTTCAATCAAGAATTTGATTACAAAAAAACTAATTCCCAACTCACATTATATGGTTGTAATTATGTTCAGAGACTTGATTTCCCTAAATTATGTACCTCATTGGACCAAATGATTAATTGGTTCAATTTGGGATTAAGTTGGTGATATTTGAGTCCTAAGTCACATTATGTGGTCACAATCTAATTTGTACATGGATCAATTAATCAAAATTACATCATTTATTGAACCAAATCGACCCAATCAAATACTAAATTATGGTAAATTGAGTCCAAAATAACATTATGTAGTTGAAGTTAGGCTCACAGTTTTGAATAACCCAAAATAATTCTCTCATTAAACCAATTAAATAATTGATTCAATTAAAAACTGGGAAGAAATGAATCACAAATCACATTATATACTCATATTTTGGCTCATAGGCCTTGATTGGCTTGTAATGCTATGGTATATTGCTCTTGTCTTATATATTGGTGTAGCATGATGATTAGTTTGGCCTCACATTTCATCTCCTTTATTGGTTATTGGTAGTAAGATAAAAAAATGTAAGTTGCATGTATATGTTTGTAACTTTTAAAGGTGACAAGTGTGTGAAAAAATATATTTGTATAATACGGCTTTAGGTAGATTATTAGAATCTTAGAAACACAGAAAAGTCTCTTCAAATCTACAAAATAAAAGGCGTTGAAGGTGAAGAATTAGAGCTTCATCATATATCCATAAATACACTATTTTGTGAAAATAAGATGGATCATTATGTCCCGAGTTTTGATACATTAGTAGAGATCATTAAATTATTTCCATTTAATTTATTTTATGATAATCATAATCTATGTGTAATAACTTTTCCCGTATTGGTTTGCATGTGTCCTATGATCATATGTGTTTTGTTTATCCAATAAGAATACTATGTATGGTTAAAAGAATTATAAATACATGAACACTATTGATGAATGAATATTCACTAAGACACTTGATTTATATTAATACATTCATTATGAATATTAAGGTCAAATAGAAACATATCGTAGACTAAAACACTTATCATGTCCTTATGAGTTTTTCTAGGGACTACTATTAGCACTAGGTTTATGGCTATTGTAATCTTTCAATTTTCCTTCTACTACTTGGGTTGAGGGACCCTTTTCCTTCATTATATTAAAATAAATAAATAATTATGAAATAAAAAGGTCCATTATTTTTAACGATTCTAAATAAATGAAATTTTACAACTTAAAATTTATATTTAGTATATAAAGAAATAATAGGTTCATAATTTATATTATGAAAAAATACAAGTTAAAAAAATGTATACAATATTTAATTGATAAAAAAAACTAATCAGTTTTCAATCCATATTTATATATTTAAAATATTTATAAAATATAAAATAAACAAATTAGTATAGTTATTTTAGATAAATATTTGTAAAAGACACTAAGAGACATAATTCTTGAGGCACCTATATTATATTAAATATGTGATAGAAGCATAACAGACACCTTAAGAATGATCTCTCTCAACATATTTTAAATATATTTATATAATATTATTATGATATTATAATATGAAAATATTGTATTTTTATTTAACATATAATCTGAAATGTACATCACATTAAATGATAGTAAATGAATTTTCAAATCATTCACGTATGCAATATACATAAGATAAAATGACAAAAAAAGATTAACATTCATCAAAATGTGCAAACACACCACATAAAATGCCAAATATGTTACAATGTTTACTTGGTCAAAGGGACCTTGAAAATTGGATAGACATAAGGATATATAATTTTGCAAAGGAATACGATATAATTATAGGAACTTATATAAAGGAGATCATCTTAAAATGTATTCATGGATAAATTCATGAAATATTTTGGTACGAGTTGATTATGTTGTTAATATCATGGAATTAGGAAAATATGTAAATACTATGTAACTTATACTTGAATGGACTAATGCAAGTAATCATTGGGTGAAGATTATAATTGATGGGTACATTATAAAATTTGTTATTCGGGGTTACATTATGTTTTAAGATATAAATGACTTATTTTTTAGAGGGATTAGAGGCAAGATTTTGAAGTGACTCCCTACGCTAGTGAAGATGTTGGTTGTGGAAAATGACATGGTGGTGATTCGAACCGATATAGAGTAGTCACTAAAGGCATGATGTAGATGCAAACTAAAGGGATTTTAATGAAGAATAACTAAACCAAGAAACCCAAACCTAAACATAGAGAATGGATAATGAAGAGAGGTAAAATTAGAAATTAAGTTTTAATCATTAAAGAGAGATACCATAATGAAAATAATGGAATAAGAATTGCTAAAAGTAATTGCAGGTAAGAAAAGTAAGAACTACAAAGAAAAAGAAAGGAACCAGATGTTCAGAAGGATAATCTAAAGTTGAAGGTTAGAGAACACTAAAAGAGAAGATACAAAACAAAAAAACCCATAAATAATGAATAAATGGAATAGGAATTATAAATTGACCCTAAAATATAGGAAGAGAATGGAGACACCATGGAAAGATTAGAAAAATATAATTAGAACAAATTAATAATAACTGTAAGGAGTAATTACTAACGAAACAATTGTATGGTGAATAAGAATGTAATAATAATTGATAATTATTGATGAAACAAAAATTAACGTCAAGTTTAGGAATGAGTCTGATATAAACTTTAGACATGGTTCATTCACTTGAATGGGACACATCCATTGTGCCTATTTTAATAACTGAGAATAGTAGTCCAAAAGCAATCATAGATTTAGTTTACATTAAAAAGTGGTTTAAATAAGTTGTAGAAAAAATATTTGGGAATACAAAATATAGTGGATGTGGAGACATTTGAAATATTGAGTCAATTTTTCTTGGTGTTCCAAGAATTTTTCTATTAAGTTTGTATCCACCAGTGAAATCATTATATGGAAAGTTGGTTGTATATAGGACAATCATAAGAAATATTTCATTTTTTGTATTGGATTTTTCCACTTTAACAACATATGATGGGTCTACTTACCCATAACATTATTTATTAACTTTTAAAATGAAGTGGTAGGTTAAGGGTGCGACAACTGGAGGTGATAAAATGTGAACACTCATAGAATCCTTTAATGGTCAAACTCTAGAGTCTATATTTAAAAATAATCATACAAACATGAGTATTCCTCAAGTGAAGGATAAATTCATAAGAGTATTCAAAATTCATAAATGCGTGAGTTATACAAATCAATATTTGAAATATATTAGAATTAGTAAGGGATTATGATCATCAATTTTGAGATGTGATGAACATGGCGAATTTTTAATTATAAGACTCAGATAAATACACATGGTTTGTAAAAGAATTGAAAAGTAAGATTTGATTTGTTATAGAATGAACTCAATTTATAAAAAAAGCTTATGTGAAATCTAATGTGATAATAGCCAAGTAAAGAGAATATTGTATGGAATACCCTCCTAATATGACACAAAATCATACTAAGTTAGATGTAATATTGTTCATGATGGAGGAACTAAAATAAGGAAAGAAAACATTACTATATATATGGTGCATTAAATGTGAATAAGTAGTGTTCTATGAACTATCTCACATTATAGGACATGCAATTGTGAAGTGTCACTTATTACAAAAATATGTGAAACAATCATGAAGCATATTATATACATTATGTAAATCCCACAACCATGATGATGATACTTATAGGGATATTTAAAAGATAAAAAGTATTCAATAGAAATGTTTTCAGAGTCGCTGCATTATAATATCTAGTTCTAAAACTTAATGTGCAAACTCTAGATGTTGAGATCAAAACATAAGGTGGATAATGTCCTAAAATAACATAGCCTACAACCCAATAGAATCCTTAATATCATCAATACTAAATAGTTTGGACTCTTTAGTTACCATAATACTATGTAACTTGGTTGGAAACCTCAGTCTCAATAGTTTCAACCAAGATAGACACGTCGTTATCCATAATATCAACAAGGATAGACACTTGCATCACCACCATCACATCAAATAAGGTGCCTTATTATTATTAGACTTTTAATGTATATGATAATCTAAACAAAAAAAATGGTGGGGATCACTTGAAGATAGGGAGGGAATTAAGGAGGTTATCAAGGGGGATTTTAGTGAGTAAAATAATTGAAGGTAAGGAAATATAAATCCTATGTAGTCTATTACTTGTTAACTATGTGGAGAAATGAATAACATCACATGGAATTGTCCCTATGATCCAAAAAGGGAAAGTTTCCATGCATATTGGATCATTGTCATATGAAATTATAACAAGGATTTACATATTCCTAATAAACAAAGGAAGGAGAAGATGGTTCATAATATTAACATGGTACATTATTACAATAAGAACCATGATTGTATCTAGGTTATGGCTCGAAATAAACATAAAGAATAAGGGTTTCCTCTTCTTGTAATACATGAATAAAAACAGATCAAAAAAATGTGAGAGGATATGTATTTAGACCCTACAAGAGATAAGGTTATAATTAATGAAGCAACACAACTATTACAATAAAACGAAATTTAAAATACCACTAAAGGGGATCCTACTATAGTAGATTCTCAAATGTATCGATAGATCATTTGAATATTAGGATAGGATGGACTAGTTATAATCTAACGTATTTGTTAGAATTAGTTATAACTCTATAAAATGAATACATTTCCCAAAATATTACAAATTTATTACATTATTTCTTGGATTACACATGGAGAGGAAAATAGAGAGTAGAGTGAGCGATGTGGTATATCAAGGATAAGAAAACATGGGATGTGGTTTATGAAATGGATAAATAGATTGTAGTTAATGATTTTAGCAATGTTATCTTTGATTTTTTAAGTAACATAAACATGATTCCTTAGTGGACTTGGGAAATTATTAGAAGGATAACTCTTGTTACAATTTTGTTAGTCTCAGCATGGGGAATATGGTAAAATTGAATCCATTGGGAGAATTTAACACATAGATATAAAAGTGGATAAATTAAGTTTAAAGGGTTTGAAGTGATTTTCATGAAAACATATGAGGCAAAATATCTTGTGATAATTGGAAAGAATGGGTTTATTATGGTCATGTGACTATCAACATAGTTGACAACGAAATCAAATCACACTGGTAAATGTTATAATTTTCATACCTTTAAATAAAGTTAATAAATATCCATAAATGATCCCAAAATAATCATCAACACCATTTATGTATATAGGTATGAGAGTTGTTTCAAAGTCAGTACAAAGCCAAAACTTGAATTCCTACAAGGTAGAGAGTTTACCTAACTTTTGTAGCATGGATATCACATTCCGTAGCTATAGAGAATAAAACATAATCGGTCCTAACACATCTAGATGCTTAGAACATGCCAACATTTTCAAATGGAAAATTGTAAATCTCCTTCTATGCATTATCCTATAAAATCAAAGGTTGATCAACTCTATCAGTTAACTCCTACAGATATAGATTGTATTAAACCAACTAATGAAGGGAATTTTACATGGGAATGAACTTGATCAATAAGTGGGGCTTCATATCCTCATTTTATAAATTAGGTGTGTGGAGATCACAAAAAAAAATGTGTGAATGGTTTTTTCCCCATAAAGACAGTTGGCCCAATATTTTTGTATATAATATCTAACATAATTTAATATCAAGATGTATAATCATGTTATAGATATATACATGTGAGTTAATGTGCTAAATTATGCATATAAAGGAGTTACTGTTAACTGGTGGGTTGTTCATAAATCTAACAAACTATTGGGAAGGAGTGTGCGAAATGCTATGAATAAGATTCAAGTTGCAAGTTCTATGTCAGAGAAGTGGTTTTTATTTTTGGAGGGAGATTACCTAGAGATGCTTGTTCATAAGTGCATCAAAGTATGAACATCATATCGAGTGGATCCAAGGTATTGGGCATATTTTTTTCAACATATGTTAGCTTGTCTATCCCAATTTTGGTACATGCACTTGAAACATGGATAGGAGACTCAAAATTAGGAAAAAATACATAAAGACTTCATTCAAACATTTGTATTTGAAGATGAAAATATGATGGTGCACAGGGATCTAACAAAATTTTAAATTTTGTTATATCATGGGTGAGAAGAAGATATACATTATGCACAAAAACATAAATTATATGTTGAGATAAGGGATAGTCTTCACACAACTATAAAGTTGTATCATTCTATGAAAGAGAAATGTGAATTTATTTTGAAATCTTGTAATAAAATCTAAAACAATGCATCGAACCCTTATCATAGAGAAAGTGAAGAATACATGGACTTGAAAGGATTCTTTGAACCAGAAAAGGATAAAAAGGAACTTGGACCAAAGAACATAGGAGATATAGAAGCGAATCATTTGAGAAAACTAAATATCATAGATAAAGTAAGGAAAATAAAATTAATGGATTCAATTTATGTCAAAATAAAAAAATATATACAAAGAACCAATGTAGAATAAAATTGACAACATAAATATAGAATCAATACCAAAATTAACATATTTTGGTGATTATTGGATGCAAGAGTAGATATTACAGGTAGTTCAATTGTTATGAGATTATGATTATGTGTACTCCATAAAAATATCAGTTTTTAAGGGTGTAAACTATTCACTTGATAAAAAGCATATTTGCATATTGATCTAAAAGAGTGCACACACCAAATCAAAATACAACCTTATATTCATAATCCTAATATGAAAATGAATGTCAAAGAATAATTAAATTTCATGGAATAATTTGGAATCATATATGCAGTCAATTTTCTTTTTTAGTCCCATGGTGGTAGAAACTAAGAAAATAAGGGAGATACAAGTCTATAACGATTACCGAGCATTGAATGATGCTTTTGTCAATGATCCATTTCCATTTCCTCTCACACATGAAGTACTTAAACCACCTAGAAATTGGTTTGGCCTCATCTTTTATTGTCATTCTTGGATTTTTGGCAATTTTATTTTTTCAACCTCCCTTATGCTACTAGGGATGAAGGCCAATTTCCTTCATTATCTCTTATAAAAATAAATATCAATAACTATGAGTAAAAAAGGCCAGCTATTTTTAATGATTCTAAATAAATGAAAATTTAGAATTTAAAATTCATATTTAGTATATAAAAGATAAATTTAAACTTGTCACTTCTCCACTCAATTACTTAAGGATCCCTCAATTTAGCAATACTAGATAAATAAAAAAAAAGGAAGAGATTTTTTATTTTATTTTAGAGTCTATGTTTTTACAATCTATCAGATTGAGTAAATGTTTTGGGGAAATCATTGTGTGTTTAGTTTTTAATTGATACATTTCAAATCACTATTTATGATTTATCAAAAATGTGAATTCATAATTATTTTCTCCAAAAAAACATTGATCATCATTTTTCTAACAATTTTTGTGATCATTAATCATGTTGTCACCCTATATTACCCAATAAAAATGAGTTTTTAACTATTATATATTAGTGTATGCTCTAAGATAGATTTATACTATGATTCATTTTGCCATTATACTATGTGTTTAAAGTAAATTGATGATTATAACTTTAAAAATAAGTAATTTTTTAATTGAGACATGAAAATTATTTGATGATGAAAATAATACAATCAATATATTTAAAACATAATAAACTGAATTTAAAACAAAACCCAAAATTATAATTGGATAAATATATACTAAGCTATAACAATAATATATACATCTCCCCACACATACACTTAGGGCATGGTAGTAATTTCATATTGTTTTCCTCTCCTCATAATAAGCACCTACTCTTTTACTTTTCAGGAATTAGTTACACCATAACTTTATACACTTAGGGCCCATGTTATGTCACTAGCACTCTTGTGCGTAACTTGCTTACAGTTCGAGGGAAATTTTTAGTTTTTTAATATTTTATTTATGGGTTATTCAAGTCCCATAAAATGGATATGATCTTATTTATTTTGAAAACCATACACCTATGATTTGCATCGATAATACCTTTTTGTATGGAGTACATTAAACACTTGTCACTTTTTGCAAGGAATATGTGTGTTCGTATGGTATGGCAGTAGATATGTATCTGCATATCATTTCAGATCCATCTCCACAACACTCAAAATAAGAGAAAGAGGACACATCATGTGTTCATCATACATACCATACACATCCTCTACCAGTTACATACCAATCACCTTCAGTTGAGGTACATCCTTTGAGGGGTATGATAGTTGTGTATGAGTCTAGAGTTCCACTCAAACCTTCAATATATTTTTTAGATTAGGATATTATTGAGGAGGATATAGGATTAAATTCATGTTTTATTAAAGCACATATCTATAATCAGTCTATCCACAGTGTACTCATTGACAATGGTTCCAATCTTAATATGTGCACCTTCACACTAATACAACATTTGGGTTATTCAGATTAGGATATCACTCTGATAGACACAATTATTATTTGTTTTAGTGGGCATGTTCTGAGATCATTAGGAAAGATATCACTTTCATTATAGGTTGTTCCTACACATGTGGCTACACCATTCACTATAGTTCTCAGCACAATAGTTTTTAACATATTACTTGGTCGATCATGGATTCAAAAACTCAAGGCAATACCATCTAAATTTATATATGCATGGAGTTAATTTGAATTAATCAAGGTATTACAATTATTTTAGTTCCTTATGAGTCACCACTCCCCACTTTAGAGCCATTTACCAGCTCCCAATGACCAGATCTAGTTCTTCCACTAGTTTTAGCTTCTCCTCCAATTTCTATTCCATTTCCACTTTAGGTTCAGCCAAAATTATAACATCCATTGCCAGTAAAAAGGGTTCATACACCCCCATAATTTTAGGATTCTATTTACACTTCATTGGTTTACATAGGTATCTTCTCTAAAAGATAAGCAGAGTCTGCTTGGTGTTTAACTGAGCTTGTTCTCATGTTATGAATAGGAATGAAGATTATTGCTGTGTTATATGATGTGAAAACTTATAACCTTCACTATGTAAAAAAGGGTGTCTATACAGATGTAGTTTCCAGGTATAAAAAGAAAGGTAGATACCTCAACAAACTCAATGGCTGGAAAAAAGCCCTCCACTCTGTTTCATTTATCTTTGGCTATGAATGCAACAAGCATAATAAGTAAGACAACTTATCTAAATTCCATCAATCAATGAAGATTTTAAATTTATTTAGATTGATAATACTTTTATATTTTCCATAGATCAATTTTTTTTAAATTTTTTTATATGATCTTTTAAATTTATTAGAAATAATTGACTTTAGCCTAGCACAACATTTTTCTGATCAACTATTCATTTTTGATAATAAATTGTCAGTGATTATAAGTTATGTGAAATCGTCACATCTACTATCCTAAAAGAGGTAGAAATGAAAATTCCTTTAGATGTTGTAAAACATTCAGTTGGGCTAGATTAAATTGTTGCATAAGAGAGGTATGCAGGGGAATAGAAATGCATATAATGGGTACAAAAGTGAAAACATGAGGGAAATACGTACATAATGGGTGTGAATGTAAAAATAAAAAAGGGTTAGAAGGTATATAAAATTCAACACATGTCTAGAAGTGTGGAAAAATAAAAACAAGAGAAATACAAATGGGTTAGGAGGGAAAAAGTAGTTCAAGATTTTAAGAATGAAAATTTAAATATTTTCATAGAAGACATGCACTATGAGGAAAAAGAGGATGGGATAGGTGTATTAAATGGAAAAAGTGTTAAATATAATGGAAAGCATGCCAAAAAAACATCATGGCATACTGTTTGAAAATATTAATGGGTGAAATTATGGATGAAGGCATAAGAGAGTAAATTCATGCAAGTTTTCAAGACTATATGGAGTTAGAAGGTCCTCATTTTAATACTTTATTGTTAAAAAATTTATAATTGATTTATCCCAAGTAAATAATTTTTAAGCCAATAGAAGGAGAGTTTATCAAAATATAGTGCCAAATTCAAAACTGAGAAGTGAGGTGATGATCATGAATTAGGAAAATAGTGAAATTATGATTAAAAGAATGTTTTTTTAGGAATTTATAGGTTAAGGGTATTGGTGTCTTCCATTAGAGGATGCTAAATTAGAAATCCAAATAAATTAAAACCAAGAAACATGTATTCCATTAGAAGAGTCAGATGATAATGCCTCAACCTTCGAGCTCCTTAAAGGGTGATGCAACCAAATTAGAAGGCCTAGACAAGTGAACCTTTACCAATCATTGCCAAAGAGGAAGAGTATAAGGTCACTAGACTAAGACCTATTTTTATTTAGGAGTAAACCCATAGTGATTCCAATGTGTAAGTAGAGAGTGTGGCACAACAAACAACAAAAACATATCTCAAGAAAAAACCAACCATGATTTGTGATGGGGGGAAAATAAGTCCACAACACCAACTCCACCCTCTATATTGATTGATGAATTTAAATAACTTAATTTGGTATTGCATAGATAATATTGGGAGTCTAAGGTGTCCTCATGTCAATTACTCAACTATAACCACCACCAAATCTAGAATGAGGAAAATTTACAGTAAGAATACAGAGCTGAATATCGAAATATAAGATATGAGGTCACCTATGAGCTCACAATTCTTAATCAATTGAATGATACTATGTTTTTCCAATTATTTCACTTGCCTTACATTGGGAATCCCATAGAAGTGGGATATTTTTGATCTTACACATCCATGAGGAATGTTTGTACATTGTAGCACATAAAATGTAAATCACTAGCCAATAGGTTAGAAAAGTGATAGGGTTACAATGTTTAGGCATGGATGTTAATATGGATCTGAAGGACTAGAAGGAAGTGGAGAAGGTAGATATAGTGATAAATTATAAGGAGATCCATGTAATGTATATCACTAGCCTCCAAGACCCCACCATTTAGGTAGCTTCATGCTTGGAAATGAACAACATAGGGGTAGAGATAGGTGGAAAGAGGTAGACATGACACACCTCTATGTGGCAAGCTAGATGGCCCAAGGGTAAAAAAAAATTATGCCCAGTACTTCACCGATTAGATTATGGAGGATGTAGAGAAGGACCACTACCTTCCAAACCATAAATTTCTATGAGGCATGATTCTTATTTTGTTATTATTTGATGAGAGTGGTATTCCAGAATATGTTGGAAGAGATTTTAAGTGGGTGTAACCACCAGAGAACAAGTTCCATAAAAAATTATTTCAATAGTTCACTTGTGCAAACACCATCTCCCATTCCCACAAGCTAAAAATGAAGGGATGGTTTAAGGGGCTAAAGGAAGCATTCAGTAATGAATGGCATGTCCCGCAAGACTTTTTGGTGTAAATAAGGAATCTATCCCAGTTTGTTGTGATTCAACATTATTTTCTTGTGCAAATCTAAATGGATCCCAAAATTAACTTAAATAGGTGGCTCAAGATTACATATGATTTTACTAACAAATACTTCAAAAATGTTATGAATTACGTTGGCAATGAGTGTAAGGTGCATATTAATGCTGATAAAATTAATGATGAAACTCATACTCTTCAATAAATGTATGTTTATCTTCAAATGAAAGAATATAGGGAGAAAAATGAGATGGATATCACAAATATAAAATCACACTATATTCTTATTAGGGGAGATATTCATATTTTGTATTATATGCTCAAGCCTAAGAAGAAGGCTTCATGCAGCTAGGAGATCCCTAAAGAAACCCTTCAACTCCCTCCATAAATAACAACATAGAGAAGGTAGGGAAACAAAGAGAAGAGGCTAAGGCCTAATGCCACTGGGAGTACATATGAGGAGTAACCTAAGTAGTAAAGGATGGCCTCATCACCTCTTAGAGACTAAGTCATGCTTATAGAACAAGAACAAAAGGTCTTTGACACTACCCAATAGAGATATATTCCTTTAAGATAGAATCATTCTAAACCAAGTGTTAGGGTATAAAAAAATGGTGGTGACTCCTTAGCCATCCATTAAAAAAACTTAAGGAAGTCACCCATGAAAAGAGGGGGCAGATAGAGGCACAAATCTAGGTGCTAAGGACTAGGATGCTAGTTCAAACACCCAACGATAGATTGATCTGAATGTCATGATCCTTGAGTGTGTTTTAAATAAGGGAAAGGGGCTTACTGAGTAATAACAAGAAACTAAGGGTGATACCTTATCCATTCAAGGATATCTCTAATGAATGAACCAAAAGTAGAATTGTATATGTGGGAGTATTTCCTTGAGAAGGACTCATCTAATTAGACTCTACGTGATCTCTCTTTTTATATGGATGCGTTTAATGAGGAACACCATTTTGATCTTCCATCAACTAACATATATTTAGTTCTATAAGGCAAAGAGCTTCTTGAATCATTTTGGGTGGATCCCCGATAATGTTCACCAGCTTGCTTCCCAAGCAAGCGTGACCCTTATTAAGTTGGATTTGGTAGTTATATGAAAAAATTCTCTAAAAGGATATAATGTTAATGAAATTTAGTAATATCATCAAGTGATCATCACCTTGTATCAAAATTATTTCATTAAAAGAATAAAACTTGAATAGGAATTAAATGAACTCAAGTGCTAGCTAAAAGTAGTGATTGTAGATCGAGTAAAGACTCTAAAACTATGTAATTTAATTTTATATCAAGATATGGAACTTGCCAATGGGGTGCCCCTTATAGGTGAACCTATTGACAAGCTGGAGACTTAGGTGAATCTTTTGTTACAAAAATGCAAAGACCATGTCAACCTCTATTGCAAGAAAACTTGGGATATGGAGTAATTTGTAGAATTTATAGAGGTATTTAGGATTTTTCTTCCCAAATAGGTGTCATATCTCCCATAGAAGATGGGATTTTTATCAGGTTGGCATGACCAACCAAAGTTTTAGAAGCTAGGATTTAGTTGGAGGAACACCATTGCTAGTAACTAGCCGAGAATACACTCAGACTAAAGGATAGAGTCTAGCACACCAAAGAATTCCAAGATGTGGATGCATTCAAAAATAAAAATAGTGCTCATTTCCACTAATTTAACACTAGTTTTATTGTACTTGGATGACATGTTTTGACAGAGGGAAAAACACTTGAGGACATCCACAAGGATGTTACTACATCACTTGATATTTTGATAACTCAAGTGGGTGACTTTATGGAGTAACTTGAGGAAGCCAAATGGATAAAAGGAAAATTTTAAAAAATTACCTCAAAGCTACATAATGAATTAAAGCATAAGGAGGAGGTTAAGGACTAGGTCAATCAAATAGGACCTAGATTTTAGTATTTAAGGGACATGGGGATGGCGCATAATCTGGAACAGACTATTGACTTAGTGTGAGGTGATGTTGGACCCTAATTTTTTAATTAATTAATTTTAAGTAGTTTGGGAGTAATGAGCATACGAGCAAGCCAAGGCACAAAATACCTTGCAATGGTAGACATTGGCACTTAAGAAGCAAGTCATGAATAACAAGGATGAAAAAAACATGGAGGAACTATGGATGCAAGACTCAGAAAATTATAGTATGACATGGAAAAGGGTGTGAAAGGCCAAAATGGTTAAGGAAATAGTTTTCACAATCATCATAGGAAAATAAGTCAAGTGTAGATCTAGTATTGACCTATGAGAAGATAGGTGCACGCCATTGAATATCTAGCATAGAGAATTTATATGTGGGGAATTAGGACCATATCAATAGGAATTGAACATAACAATGTGACACAACTCATTATTATTAATGGTCATTTTCAAGTCATCACTTTATTAATGTTAAAATTGAATGATGGGGATAAAATCATGCATAAATACCCTTAGTTTTACTTATAAGGTGGTTGATGTTGTTGGTTGTTGTCATATAATAGTAAATATAATATTGAGATTATTCATGTTCCTAATATGCATCAATACTGGTGTATGGTGATCATTGACATAAAATAAAATGGAATACTTGTGCTATTGAATATCACTTGTAAAATTATTATGGAATTAATGGTACTACTATTCTTTTTCTTGATTTGTGCTTATCTCTTTTCTTGTGATGAATGGTTGAAGTATGGAATGAGTGGATGTTAGCATTAGCTTTAATATGGTACATTTAGTTATAACTAAGTGCTTGTTCAATCAACTTGGTATATAGAGCCCAATGTATAAACCATCATGTTAAAGAACTGATGATAATTATTCTTAAGCTGCATTCTTCGAGTGAGCACACAATACTACTTCTCATGTGATAAGCTAATGCGTTAGCTAGTTGGACCTCTTATCCTCTTTGTGCATGCAACTAGGAAAAGTCATGCTAAATTAAAGTAAAACAATGCAACATGTATATCATAAATGCTCAATATTGAAGGTGTTAATGTCAAGCACAACTTCAACAACTAACCTCTTTTTTTAATTTTTTCAGTTTATTCTTTAAGGTCTATTGAATGAAGGTTTCAAGTGAAGAATAAAGTGTACAATGGATTCTGAAGTGAATCACACATATTTAATCATGCACCTAGGACTCACAAATGAAGGCACACATAGCCATTTTTACATAGAGTTAAAAAATACTACTAAATATTAGTGTTCCCTACAGACAGTAGCACATGCTGACCTCCTCAAAATAACAAGTCCTTGTTGCAAGAAGATGTGAAGCCTTGCTCATGATTCATGATGACCTCTAAAAACCTTATAGTCAATTTCAAAGTCGCAATCACAATCTTACATATTCAATTTCTAGCTAAATTATACATGTTTGGTATTTTCTCTTTTTAACATATTTCCATATTTAATAAGTTTCAATTAAATATGTGAGATACATTACATATTCTATTCACTATAATTTTAAACAATAGTTTCTTATAATTAAGATTTAAATACTCTTTCTATCCTAAATTTAGTAAAATATGTTTTCTCATAAAAATTGATATAAATATTAATAAAATCTTGGATAAATTATTTTTCACCTTATAAAAACTCACATTTTTTTTCAATTTATAACCATTATTTTCTATTAGATGCACAAAATTTTCCAATTAAAACAAACATCACATTAAGGTGGCATTAGTATTTTCAATTTACCTTATGTAATTGTTTAATAAATTGCAATTAAATAGGATAAATTTTGTTTTTTAAGGTTACTATCAAGTGACCTTGTTTTTAAATAAGAAACTTTTTAATCTATTGTTTTTTGGCTTCTTAACTATAAATTGTTTAATATATAGAAAAAATTGAAATGAGTAATATTTTATAATTATAATTAAGAGGCTCGCAACTTACCAAAATTAATTTTTTTGTTGACTTTAAGAGATTCAACACATTTACATATATTAAATCTAAATTTAAAATAAATTTTAACATCTTATATTAATATTCATAAATATTTTATTTAAGAGAAGCTACAATAACTTAATAATTTATGAGTGCTTTATCAAACAATTAAGTTTAATGTTTTGACATAGATTAATGTTTATAAATTAATTGACCCTTAATTATCATTAAATATATATAATTATAGAGATTTTATATAATAAATAGAAATATATTTAATTTTTTTTTTAATTAATTTTATTAATAATTATACATAATTTTAACAAAATTATGTTATAAATAAAACTATATTTATAAATTTTAATATCAAATTAATGATAGATCACCCGTAGTGTTCCCAAATATTAAGATAAAAAACAACTCACATTTTTAATATAACAAATGATAGACCACATTTAGTGATCCAAAATCAAAATAAAAACTGAGTAATAATGAATCAGTTGAAATAAAAATGGCAAATTTTTTTTTTAACTGACATTGGTGTTGTCTTGATAAAAAAAGGAAATCGATTTAAATTTTGATAAAGAGGTCAATCAAAGCTTTGTGCTTGTAAATTTATTATTAAATGATTTATTTATTTTTTTAATCCTTAACAGGTTCTTTTTTAACTCGAGAGAAATTTCTAAATCCATTAAAAAACAGTACCACCTGAAAAGATTAATAGTATAATTGTAAAGTTTTTATACTATAAATAAAAATTGATAAATAACATAAAAGAAATAGATTTAAATCTTGGATACAGAAGTCAATTGAAGCTTTGTTCAAACATCTATTATTAATTAACCCATGCTTGTCATTAACTATGTATAATTGTTGAGATTTTATACTACAAATAGAAATATATTTAATTTTTTCATGTCAGTTTTTATCTTTATCATTAATTATCTATCTGTTGGAATAAAAACTGAGACAATTAAAGCCATGCATTTAATTATTTCAAAGAGCTGCACTGGTCAAAATTGAACAGCCTGATGTATAATTGCTATAAACACACGCTGCTTTTGTCTTGATGTTGAATTACATACAGGAACTTCGTTAAACTTTCGATACAGAGGTCAATCGAAGCTTCGTTCTCACATCAACATGGGCGGCCGACGCTTCACAACTCTAATGTTAATCTGCATCATTGCCATTGCCATTCCAACAGGTGAAGATATTTCATTATTTGCTTTTATTGGTCTCCCGCTGGCTGCTCTTTCTGTCATTTTACAACTGTCGATGATAAATTTTATAATTTATTTTGATTAATAGAAGGCTTAAACAATACTAATGAATGTGAAATTGAAATCGATGCAATGCAAGCGGTTTTGTCACATAATCCAATTGCGGGTGAATGCGAAAAGATGTACAGCATAAAATCTTAATAAGTCTTGTCTCAAGTGTAGAATCAGCCGATTTAAAGACCGGCATACTAAGGACATGAGAAGATCATAAGGTAAAACTTCCTCTAATATGAATAATAGAGAGAAAGGGTAGCACCCCTAGTGGTTTGAATGCTAGTGTGATAGACCCATAAAGTAAAAGGGATGTGCAAGTGTTAATCCTGCCCTGAAGCACTGACTACTTTGGTTAACATTTTGTTCAGGGTTTTGTTAGAGGATTTTACCTATTTATTTGCTTGTAGATGATAAGTCAAGGAAAATATTAACTTAATGACAAATGCATCACAAAGACCTTGGGCTTGTTTTTTTGAAAGATTTGTAATTATCAATAATGATCTTATGGGGAACATCAAAATGATAGATGATATGATGATTGATGAAGTTGACTATCTCATTGGTTTTGGTTGAGATGAGAGGAATGGATTCCATCCACTTGGTGAAATACTTGATGGTGGTGATGATGGATTGGGTCATTATGAATAATGAGGATTGATTTTCCTAATGAGATCAAGCCCCCATTGTGAAAAGGGCTAATAGGCTTTGGATACTTAAAGGCCATGGGTAGGTATGTGATGTAAATTGTTGTGTTATTGACATTTAACACATTTACATAATCACAACAATCTTGGTTGAGGGTGGGCTAATAGTAGACAAGATGAAGGATACGTTTAGTGATAGCTAAACCACTAAAGTGTCCCCCACATATTCCATCATGCATTTCTTTGAAAGCATGGGAAGCTTCATGATTATACAAATAATGGATAAGGAGGCTATTAAAACCATGTTTTTAAAAGATTCCCCCTAGTATGGTATAATGATAGGTACTCTGAACAAAAGCTCTTTGTGCATTCCTAGAGAGGTTGGGAGGAATGATGTTGAGGTTGAGGTAGTTGAAGGTTTTCTTGTACCATATGTCTGATGGATATGATTCCACATTACAAATGGTATAAAGGTTAGAATGGATATAAGAGGGTGTGATGAAGTAGTGGATATAACCTTCTTGAGAGGTCTTCTTTCATTTGTTCTCATCTCATAAGTAGTCAAGATGCGATGAAGCCCATTGTATTCATATAAAAATGTAAAATTGGTAACTTGAGTGTGGCTTATGACTCACAATCCATAGATCCCTCTTGCTTGCTATCATGACCCTCATAGGCTTATTCTCATTGATTCTTAGTCATCCATAGCCTTCTGAACTTGATCCTAGCTAAGCTAGGACCCTCTTTTCATGACCAATACACCCCTAAGTCCCATACCCTTAGGACAATAGCACCTGACTTGAACTATAGTTTTGGACCCTAGGGTGTCCCCTTTTTGGTGTTCCTATCTAATCACATTTTGAGCCTAGTTTACCATTTTCTCCTGATTCTTCTTCTTAATGGTGTTAGCCTAGTAAGATTGCATTTAACCCATTTCTGATAGACCCCTATATAAGCCCATTCAAAGATCATTTGGAAAGGGTTGGAAAATATCACAAAGAAAGAAAGAATATAAGAAAGACTACTCAAGCATATTTCCCTATTCTTTGCATACAACCATCCAGTATTATTTTTATCTTATTCAAATCCTTACACCTAGCTCTAGTCATCTCAAATATGCCTAGTTTAGAATTTCCTTGCATTCTCATATCACAATTTTACAATGAACTTTTAAAGGGAGAAATACATATGGTTTGATCCCTTTTTGGAATATTGGCATGTAGGAAACATGCCCACATAAGGGGTGAGGATCCACATCCAGTCAATATTACACACACTAACCCCCTCTTGTTCAAAATTGGTCAAAGTACAATAAAAGATAAAGTTTGAAGAGAAAAGTTTCTCTACAAGGATCTCTATAAGTGTTTGGCTATTGAAACTTTAGAGATAGGGTCACATAGAACTATCGAACAAAACCCAAAAAGCTTAGATCCTTAGGACAATAGTGTTTGATAAGGACTACAACACTAGTGCCACTCCTATCCACTTTTAGTGATCCTATCCAATTAAAAAATTAAATTTAGAATCCTATTTGTGATAGTGTCCTAGGCCTACATAGTGAAAATCAGATCTTGTCTCAATCAGATCAACACAATTTAAGTTAAGTCTTATTTTCTCCCTCTTATTACTATTTTTATAAAAGCTCTAATTACCAATAAATTTCATAGATTAGTAGATTATTTACCAAATATTACTTATTAATTTATCAATATATACCATTTAATTAAAATAGGAATAAAACCACAATTATTCCTAAAATTATTAAATCATTTGGTGAACCTGACTTACTTTATTTGTGCATAAAAGCCCTAGAAACCCTAAGGTAAAATTCCTACTGATTTTTCTTATAAATTTATGAATTTTTAATTTAATATTTAGATCAAAAATTTATTTCAAATTTTAAAATTTAGTAGTAAATTTAAATTTTTTTTTAAAAAAAACCTTAGTTGCCTATACTAGGTCCCAGTATTTTTCTACTAATTTTTTGATTATTTTTTGAATTTTTACTAGCATATTAAAATCAAAAAATGCATTCAAATAACAAAATTCAATAATAATTTAAAATAAAATATTTTTCTCAAAACCCTAATTACACATACTAGGTTCTATTCAATCAAGCATTTTCCAATATTTTTTTAATATTTTAGTTTCATTCTAAAATTGAAATCTAGTTTCATTTTCAAAACTACATAGTATTTTAAAAAAATATCATTATCAAAACCCTTGTTGCATATACTAGCTCCTATTCTCTTCTTGAGATATCACCTTACATGTGTGCAAACTTCGTATTCTTTTTATGTATATTCTAGTTCCTTGTTTAGATTATATCTATTTAATATTTTATACCATTATCCAAGTTGTTTTCCTTATGCCACCTAAGCTCCTTAAACTCTTTCTTCAAGATGAAGTGCAAGACTTAGTGGCAACCCTCTTGAATTCACCTAGATTGTTTTAACTTAACCATATACTATGGCTAAATAACTAGTTCAAACTATATCTATAGATTCTACACATAAAAATTACACTAATTTCAATGAAAATAATTTAGATAATGAGCAATATGAGAATGAAAATGATGATGTACACATCAATTCTCATGCTCCACCACATTGGACTACTGATCTTCTTCCACCCATTATTGATAATGAAATTGTACTTAACAAAGATTTATCCTCCAAAGTCTTAAAGAAAGACTCAAGGAATAGTCTCAAGATCATACTCTTATATTACAATCTCTCATGGAAATAAAAAATGATCATCAAGTTGAGTTTTCCATTCTTATAGAGAATTTAGTTGTAAATGACACTATGGGGGAAACTATGTCTCAACAACCCCCTATAATAGCCCAACCTTCTTCTATACCACTAGCTATAGTTAGTACATCTTTGTCTCCTGATGTGGTATCCCTTATGTAAGAGATAAGGTCTCTTCACTACAAGGTGCTACATATTTATTAAGGTTCCTCTAGACCTACACAAGCTTTAGATTGGCATATTTAAGATGTACATGCTGTTGGGCTGCAAAATGCTAATCCATTTGACCTTTTTAATGCTGGCTAGAAGATCATAAAATAAGTATCGCTGACCCATTTTAATAAAGGTCGTTTCATCATTTATGATGAATGTGTCTGAAACATCTTTTAACATCATATATATATATATATATATATATATATATATATATATATATATATATATATATATATATATATATATATATATATATATATCTGTGGTTTTTTTTGGTATTGTATGATGGGAATTTTGAAACCTGGGAGACGGTTAATAGGGAGCAAGGCTCGAACTGGGGGTGGTTGAATGGTTTTATGTTATTATTATTATTTTTATTTTAATTGATATTTAAAAATATAATTATTATCTATTAATTTATGTTTACATTTTTCATAAAATTTATTATTAATATAATATATTTTTAAATTATGAAATATACATAATATTATATTTAATTGAATGATGTTTAATATATGAAATGAATGTAATAGACATGAAAAATAATATCTGTTAGATATTTTTATAATATTTTGAATTAAAAAATATAATTTTTATTCTATAAATTTCATAGATTTTATGAAGTCTAAGTTACAAGGCTAGTACAACTGATATTCATGAGAATTCATTATAAATAAATGTCGTGTTGTTGTATTGGGCTTGGAAAAGGTTAAAGATCATTAACAAATAATTTGAATAAATGTTGGGTGTTTGTGTTTTGTTGAATATTTTGACAAATAAATTTACGTCATACAGAATGGGGGTTTTGTGAATGTTTTTCTGATTTCCATTCTTTCATTATTCTTTTCATTTTATGTTCTTCAAAGTTTTTCTGGGAAGCAAGTCACATGTTGAAGTTCCTAAGTGACTTTGGTATTTTATGGCATTATACATGAATATTCATGTAAACATTATAGTTTAAAATTATCTCCATCCTTCAAATAAATGAAAATTATTTTAATTAGGTATTTATTTGAGGAAAATTGATTCTTAAATCATATTTTATAATTAAAATTAAGTTTTTGGGATTAAATTTTCAAAAATTATATTACTTAAAATTAAGTTTTTAGAATTAGATTTTTATAAATTATGTTGTTATTGAATTAAATGATTAATTTTTCCAATCAAAGATTTATATCGAAAATGTTAGCCCAAAATCATATTATGTGGTTAATGTGATGTTCATAGACTCAATTGGTTGAAATTATATCTGCTATAAGTAAATTGAGTAATTCTTTTTATCAAAAATTTAATTGGAAAAAATTTCGTCTTAAGAATTTAATTGGATAAAATTGAGTCCCAAATCACATTATATTTTTGCAATAAGTTTTTTTGAGCTTTATTATCTCAAACTACATCCCTCATCAAACCAACTGAGTAATTGGATGAAAAACAGACTCAGATGGAGAAATTTGAGCCCAATATCATATTATATGCTTGCAAACTTGATTGTGCACAACAATATCCCTCATCAAATTAATCCAGTAATTAGTTTAATTAGAGAGTCAATTGGAGTTAATTGATCCTTTATGTAGTTGAAATTATGATTTGGGAGATTAATTTCTCTAGATTATGTGTCTCATTAAACTAAATGAATAATTGATTCATTTAGGAATTCCATTACAAAAAACTGAGCTCCAACTCACATTATGTGGTCACAATTACATTCACAAGGCTTGAATACCTTAAATTATATACCTCATTAATCCAAATGATTAATTGGTTCAATTTGAGTCTCAAATAACATTATCTGGTCGTATTTAGGTTAACACGACTCAATTTATCCAAATTGCATCGCTTATTGAATAAAATCTCTAATTGATCTAATAATTGACTAAAATATGATCAATTGAACCCAAAATCGTATCATATAGTTTTTTATAAAGAGGTCAATCAAAGCTTTGATCTACGTCAACATGGATAACTAAAGCTTCAAAATTCTAATGCTTTATTTTGCATCATTGACATGGCCATTGCAATAGGTGAATATATTTCAATATTTCTTTATTTTTTTATTTTCCAGTTGGTTGCTCTTTTTCGACCAATGAAATTGTTTTATATAAGGAGAATCATCATTTTATACTAGTCAATGATAAATTTTAAAATTTATTTTGATTAATAAAAACCTTACTCTAACAAGAGCCGTATTGCAGCTTGAGTACCTATTGTAGGGTTGTGCATTGGGGTTGCTATTATTTTCTATGAAAAATGCCATGTTTAGTTCAATTGGAGGCTCAATGGAATGCATGAACTATTTGGTTGTAAAATTAAGTGTTTTGCACTTGCAAAAGGATAAAATATGTAGCTAAAGTCTAAGACAAAAATGAAACTTAATATAGTTTTTCTTTTTTTTATTTCAATATAAGATGGAGAAGGGCATTTTTTTATTTTGTATGGTCATTAATGAGACTTTGATACATGATTTTTTGATGTCTTTAAATAGTCATCAACATAAAAATTTCTTTTATTCATGTTGGTAGTTTTCCTTAATCTCATTAAATTGAAACCTCAATAAATATTATAAAAAAGTTGGAAAGATTTCAACCCATAACACCAAATGCCACTTGCAACACAAAACTTTCTTTTCTTCATGTTGATGTTTTTCTAAATATCATTAAATTAGAGCCTCAATAACTACCATACACAAGTTATAAATATTTCAGCCCATAACACCAAATAAGACTTACAAATCAATAGTTAGTCGAGAAATTTATGCTGAATGTGTCCGACACCTCTTTTTACATCAATATATAAATGCCATATTAAGTGTAATTATTGTAATTTTTTATACATTTATGTTATTTCTATTTTTTTAATTCTATGTGATCTTAAAAAATAACTAGAGATGGAATGAGGCCGTTTTGTACACCACTTACTTCCTTTGCCACCATGATAAACATGTCACCAAGATTTGCAAGCGTTCAAAGGAGTCCATGCTCAATAAGTTTAAATGGGTCTCTGGCTCCCTCAAGATTGATCCTTTCAATGTGAAGTTGTAGCGGCTTGTAGCTTCTCTCAAACACCACCTCAAGGTGGTAGATATCCATGCGACTAGAGGCACCCAACACCATGCTTGGTTGCACTAGTTCAAAATTGGTGACAAAGCCTCCAAGGAGTTCTTTAAAGTGTTGAAATCCAAGCAATTTCATAGACAAATTAAAGCCATTAAAGTTTATCAATCCCATTTTACCTCCTAATCTGATATTTCCTTGGCCTTTCTTGAGCATTACAAGTTGGTTTTCCAAGCCTAGCCTTTCACCGTTGAAAAGTCCTAAGCACTTCATAAATGCTTTGATGTGGTGCCTCATAAGCACAAGAGAGCTCACCAATGAATTTGTGATGCCCCACTCACCTTATAGGAGCTCATAGAGGTTCTAAACTATATGAGCAATGGTAAAGCCCTTGACCTCGATGGCTTTCCTTTTAAATTTTATAAAGCCACTTGAGACTTTACCGATATTGACTTGTTGCAAGTCTACAAATAAGTCTTGCAGAATCAGTCTCTTAGACCCATGATCAGTCAAGATAATATCAAATTCATTATCAAACCCAAATATCTTGAGCTACTTACTAGTTGGAGGCTGATAACCCTAATCAATAACTCTTATAATATATTTTCCAAAGCCCTTACAAACCCCATTCGGCTCATTGTACCTACCATTTTTAGACTAAAACCAAAAAGATTCATTAGAGGAAAATATATTTTAGACAAACTTTTTCCAATTTGGGAGGACATGGCTTCGGCCCGCTCCTCTCTTTAGAAAATTATATTTTCTTAAATTAGACTTGGAGAAATTCTATGACAAGATCGCATGGAAAAATATTCTTGCCATGCTCAAGGCTCTTAGATTTGTCCCCTACTTCATTTATGGAGCGTAGACTTTGCTTCATGATTCCTCACCCTGCCTCACTATTAGTGGGAATCAAATCATGAGGATAGAATTCCAAAGGTTTATTCTCCATGTTTGTCCCATTGATCCAACACTTTATGTGTTATCCATTGAAGCCCTGGGTTACATTTTGGTTTTCAAGACTTCTCAAGGGATCATTCATGGCATTTTTTTCGCTGAATACACCTCCCAATTCATCAATGCCCACTTTGTAAATGAAGCCTTCCTCACACTTGAGGAACAAGAGGCCACTTTAATGAATTTATTCAATGCCTAGATATATTTTGTTTTGCTTCTATCTCTAACCTTAAATAAAAGAAAACCCAATGTTTTCAATAAACAATGATCGTTATGCTTGAGTGGCTTCAGAAGTATAATTGGTAGTGGATTACTTTTGGGGAACAATTCATTTTCTTGGGCATCCATTTCACTATTGACATTTTGTCATCCTTACTTTGGTAATATGTCCTCAACATGATTGAAAGGAAGATTGCATAGTGGATCACTAAGCCCCTATCTCTAGTGGACAAGTTCCATATTTACACCAAGATCATAGCTATCACGCATGTTTACTATTCCTCCTATTGGGTTCCCTCCAAAGCCTATTATGATAGTTTGGCCAAGATTCTCACATATTTACTCTAGGCAAATTCTAATCAGGCTCAAAGTTTTCATTGGGTGCCATAGGACATTTGTTGCCTACTTCATGATAAAAGTGGTATGTGCATCATTGACACCTATCGACAAAGTATGGCCTTGTGTGCAAAGTGGGTTGTTTAGGATATTGAGGGAAATGAATCTTGGAAAATGTTTCTCAGACCTTATATCTCTTTGAGCTTTCCTTATACGGTAAAACTAGTTGGCATAATATTGGATTCCAATCCCTCCTCATCACTACTTTGCCTATCAAGATTACTAGCTCCTTTGTAGTGAAATGTATATGGAAGGTTTTCAAAGCAGTAAAACTCCACTTGAAGTGGATGAGGGATAGTTTTTTTATAGGATTACATTGTAATTATGATAGCTTATGGTGGTCTTATATACTCACTACTTCGTCCATTTTCCTAGCTGAATTACTTGATATTAAAGCTCTGTGATTATTTTGAAAAGGAATTCACACTATTTGTGATTTGGTTACCTCTAGATATTTGATCCCATAGCCTAATTCAAAAAAAAAGTTCCAATAAAATAATGTTATCTTACCTTCCATTCATTGCATTGAATAATTGTTCCTTGATGTCATGTTGTATACGTTTGGTGTGAAGCCTCTTAGGGCTTGGTTGAGATAGTGGAGGTGGAACTATGATACACACTTTAAAAGGTAATCTCTCAAGCTTATTTATCAAGTGATGATTCAATTCTCTCCTACTCTAGATAAGCTCAATAGGCATTGCAGCATCCAGTCTTCTCTCAAGAGTTGGATTGTCCATCTAGATCATGTGTGGCACCTTATCCTGGAGCCCAAGATGGTCCATTTATTGTGGTGTTTAATCTACAAAGGACTCCCCCTTGATGAGAAACTGCTCCACCTCCACATTCCCCACCCCTTCTATCCAAATTACAAGTGGCCATAATATTTTAAATATTTGTTTTGGTTTTTTTCCTAAAGTTTAGTCTACTTGGCGATGGATTCACTCATTATTTCAATGTTATCAATTTGAGTCTTTCTCTTGGCGTCAAGTATTTTTTGGAGATTTTTCTAATTGGCTAGCCTTTATTTCCTTTCTATAACAATTCTTCCATATTATCATCCTCTTTAAGATTTGGAAAGCTAGGAATAGTGTTATTTTTAATCATAAGGCCTCTAAAATTACATTTTATGTTAATAAAAAGGTTGTTGTTTCATTCATTTATTTGTAAATTCAAGACCAAGTTGAGAAGAAGGTGTTAGACCTCTACCACCTACATGAGCTCCTTGACCAATTGGGGAGTTCCCCTTGCACCATGAGTAGAGTTTTTCTAGTTGGACCTCCTTGCAGTCTATCACCACCTCCTCTTAGAAGGCCTAAAAGTATAAGTTGATCCCGAAGTAGGGGCCACTTTTGTCTTCACCCTCCCTAAGCAAAGGATGGAATCCTCATGGCAAGTCTAATGTTTGTCTTTCACATTAGTCTTCGGTGAGCACTATTGTTCCTACAGATGCCATTGATGGTTGGCCTATCACTATTCATGATGACCCCCTAGATGGTTGGAATGCTTGAGAAATCCCTGATGTGGAACTGCCTATTTGTTTGGTTCTTCCCAAGGATGATTCTTCACCGCTGTCCCCTGGAGTGATAGCCTATGCTTTTTGTTCTACCTTATAGTTATTTACATTTTATTTTGCCATGCCTTGACTGATTGATTTTGTTCTTTTGAGTTAGAATTATCCTTTAGTTTAGAGTTTGAGCTGTGATTTGTTTGAGAGATTTACTTTTTAACCTTCAATAATTATATTTTTTGTTAATATAATGTGAAGTGTTCCAATAGTAATCTTAAAAAATAAGAATTATAAGATGGTCAAGTAGCTTTAAATTTACTGATAATCTCTTTTTATCTATTTTGAGAGAGCTTACAATAAATATTATTTTCATAAATGGTTTATCAAAATCCTTGATTTGATGTTATGATATGAACTTATATTTACAATTTAAATGAAATGGGTGAATGTTATTATCTATAACAAGCAAACTTAAAACCTTTTAAAATATGTCAACCCTATGAATTACATGTAGCTCAAACAATGTAAAAATTAAATATATATAATAAAATGAGAATTGTTTTACATAATTATTTAAGATATGTATACTGATTTTATAATTACTTAAGATATGTATACTAATTTTATATTTAAAATAAAGTGTCTTATTTGTATTTAGAAAAGTGAATCTTATTGATATTTCTAACTAAAACTATATACAATAGATAAATATTATTTATAATATTTAAATCAAATACATAACTCAATCAAATTAATTTAATATCATTTTGAGACTATCTCCTAACCTCAAGTTACTATTCATATTTTTTTGAACAATTCTATACTTGGCACACAAGTCTATCAAAGAAGACTTCGTATTAATTGGTAAATACACAGATAAACACCATAAAAATGATGTACTAGTCTCTAAAATCTTAAATACTTAAATATTTTCTAATTAATGGATATGTGGACGGATATTCTGATTTTATTAATTAAGTGATAATATATTTTAATTTTATTTATTTTTAAATATATGAAACAATCAATAAAACTTTAAAATTTTGATTATATTATTTTGAGAAAGAAAACTATTTTTTATTAATCCATAAAATGTATGTTATATATCTATTTAAAAATTTATTTATTTTTTAACTCCCAATTGTCATGCAAAATGTGTCATATTTGAAATTTGACATATAGTTTGTGGTATATATATTAATGACTAGGAATAATTTCCCAACCATCTTATGCTTTTTTTGATTGGTTGAAAATTAAAAAAATTATATGAACTAATAAGAATGAAGCGTTGACCAAAAATCTAAATTAAACTATTATGTTTGAGGAGTAAAAATATATTTGATTATGGAGAGGCATTATGACAGTATCTTGTAATTATGATGGCATGTTGTAAGATCATGTCAAATGTTAGAATTATAGAGGTGATTAATATAAGTTGAATGTGTAATTGTAAATGAGATTTTTATTTTAGAAAATTCATAAAGTGCATTATTTCAATAGTTGCAAAGTTAACATAACTGATTCAAAATGAGAGTTTATAATCAAGGATCATTAATAAGTAATTTGAAGGATCATTAACAAGCAATTTGAATAAATATTAGGCGGTTGTGTTTTGTTGAGGATTTTGACAAATAAATCTCTCATACACAATGGGATTTTTTGTGAATGTTTTTTAATTTATAGTCATTTAATATTTTTTTTTCATTTTGCATTCCTGCATATATTTAATATAAAAGTTACATATTGAAGCTCATAGTGACTTTGGCATTTTTTGACATCATAGATTATGGGTAGAAGTGTTTTTTTTTCATTATTAAGTTGGTTGATTTTTACAACAATTTTTATATTCATATGTGTAGTAGTTTTTTTAGATCAAAATTATGTCTCGTATTAAAATAAATAAAAAATTATTTCAATTAAGGATTCACTTGAGGAAAATTGATTGTCAAATCACATTTTATAGTCAAAATTAAGTTCATGGGGATAGATTTTTGTAAATTATCTCATGCATTGAACTAAATGACTAATTTATCTAATCAAGGGATTAATTAAGAAAATTTTGACCCAAAATATCATTATGTGGTTAAAATAATGTTCATGGCACTCAATTGGCCACAATTACATTTGTCATTAAGTATATCAAGTAATTAGTTCTATCAAGGACTCAATTGGATTAAGTTGAGTCCCAAATCACATTATGTGTTTAAAAATAGGATCAAATTTCTTCATTGATTCAAATTATTTCACGTATTGAAATTATTGAGTACTTGGTTCAACCAAGGACTTGATTTGGAAAACAAATGAGCCCCAAATCACATTATATGGTTGCAATTAGTTTCTTCGGGCTTGATTGTCCCAAATTACATCCTGAATCAAATCAATTGAATAATTATTTGAATAACTAACTCAAATGGAGAAAATTGATCTCAAATCACATCATATATTTGTAAGCTTGATTGAGCCAAACTACATCCCTCCTCGAACTAATCAAGTAATTATTTTAATTAAGGACTCAATTGGGGATAATTGATCCAAAACCACTTTAAATAGTTAAAATTATGTTTTAGGGCTCATTTTATTATTTATATTATGTCTCTCATTAAACCAAATGAATAATTATTTCCATTAAAAATTTGATTACAAAAAAACTAATTCCCAACTCACATTATATGGTTGTAATTATGTTCAGAGACTTGATTTCCCTAAATTACGTACCTCATTGGACCAAATGATTAATTGGTTCAATTTGGGATTAAGTTGGTGAAATTTGAGTCCTAAGTCACATTATGTGGTCACAATATAATTTGTACACAGATCAATTAATCAAAATTACATCATTTATTGAACCAAATCAACCCAATCAAATACTAAATTATGATAAATTGAGTCCAAAATAACATTATGTAGTTGAAGTTAGGATCACAGTGTTGAACAACCCAAAATAATTCTCTCATTAAACCAATTAAATAATAGATTCAATTAAAAATTGGGAAAAAATGAATCACAAATTACATTATATAGCCATAATTTGGCTCGTAGGCCTTGGTTGGCTTGTAATGCTATGGTATATTTCTTTTGTCTTATATATTGGTGTAGCATGATGATTAGTTTGGCCTCACATTTTATTTCCTTTATGGTTATTGGTAGTAAGATAAAAAACGTAAGTTGCATGTATATATTTGTAACTTCAAAAGGTGACAAATGTGTGACAAAATATATTTGTATAATACAGCTTTAGGTAGATTATCAGAAGCTTATAAAAAGAGAAAAGTCTCTTCAAATCTACAAAATAAAAGGCCTTGAAGGTGAAGAATTAGAGCCTCATCATATATCTATAAATACTCTATTTTGTGAAAATAGGATGGACCATTATGTCCCGTGTTTTAATACATTAGTAGAGATCATTAAATTGTTTCCATTTAACTTATTTTATGATAATCATAATCTATGTGTAATAAATTTTCCTGTATTGGTTTGCATGTGTCCTATGATTATATGTGTTTTGTTTATCCAATAAGAATACTATGTATGGTTAAAAGAATTATAAATACATGAACACTATTGATGTATGAATATTCACTAAGACACTTGATTTATATTAATACATTCGTTATGCATATTAAGGTCAAATAGAAACATATCATATACTAAAACACTTATCATGTTCTTATGGGTTTTTATAGGGACTACTCTTAGCACTAGGTTTATGGCCATTGTAATATTTCAATGTTCCTTCTACTACTTGGGTTGAGGGACCCTTTTTGTTCATTATATTAAAATAAATAAATAATTATGAAATAAAAAGGTCCATTATTTTTAATGATTCTAAATAAATGGAATTTTACAACTTAAAATTTGTATTTAGTATATAAAGAAATAATAGGTTCATAATCTATATTATGAAAAAATAGAATTTAAAAAAAATGTATACAATATTTAATTGATAAAAAAAATTAGTCACATTTCGCTCCGTATTTATATATTTATAAAATATAAAATAAACAAATTAGTGTACCTATTTTAGATAACTATTTGTAAAAGACACTAAGAGACATAATTCTTGAGGCATATATATTAGATTAGATATGTGATACAAGCATAATAGAGACTTCATGAATGATCTCTCTCAACATATTTTAAATAGATTTATCTAATATTAGTATGCTATTAGAATATGCAAATATCGTATTTTTATTTAACATATAATCTGAAATGTACATCACATTAAATGAATTTTCAAATCATTCAAGTATGCAATATACATAAGATAAAATGAAAAAACAAGATTAACATTCATCAAAATGTGCTTGCACACCACATAAAATGCCAAATAATTAATAATTTGCTATTCATAGAAAGATTTTTTTAATAATTACTTGACATTATTTATCTTTGAAGAACTTTAGTTTTTCTTCCTTGAGTTTTTGTTTAGAATGTTATTTTCCTTTTTTCATATTTTTATAGTGACCATATATAAATGGAGGAAACATTATTACTCCTTACAAGGACGTTACACATGATATAGCCACATATATTAACCTTATTATTTATTTTTGTCCTATATTAATTTTAGCTTTTGAAAGAGTCAAGCCTTGTGATTTGTGTATTTTTAATGCCCAAGACAAATTGAATGGTAGTTAGTGTGTATGACCCATTTGGATTCATGTGATTATAATTATATCTAGAGTTTCATCTTGAAATAGTATTATCAAGTAAACAATTTTTACTAACCCTAAAAACTATAAAGGAAAAATAAAGATAACCATGTAGCTAGGTTTAACTCAAAGGGATCAATACATAGGTAAATGAGAGAACTCATTAGGAAAGGTTTGATAAAAGAAAACGAATCAAACACTACATATGGCTTATATATTCAATTGTAATTTTTATCTACAATTATATCAAGTTCGATTTATGTAAAAAAAAATTCATGATCAAAAGGGAATGATGTTCATTCACCTACCATGCATAAATTTTTTATTATGTTGTTTTGATCAATGTAGAATACATTGCATGATTGAAAGAGAATGGACCATTTTTATGAGTCCATCAGGGCTACATATTTGATAAATGTGAAGTGGAATGACAACCATTTTCCATATAATTGTAACTATGTTGACATACATACATGCTCATGAACTAGTATCATTCCCCCTAAATATTCACTAAATGATATATAATGGTATGAATATATATGATGAACTTGTAACTCAAAATTATGTGGATGTAAAAATTTGCAATCTTGTTCTTATAAGCTAATTTTCATATGCCTATGCATAAATACCCAATTGTGTATTATATTATGTTCATAAGTATGTAAAGTGAATGCATATGATTCTATAATCTATATCAATGTGCCAATATTTGTGATGTATCTAAACCAATATAATATTAGAACCATCAGAATCTATGAAATGTCAAAATTGTTTACTTATGATCTAAGTTTTTACTCATGCAGGCTTATATCTCTATGCTCTAATGGGCCCATTTTTGAGATGAGGGATGCATCATGTAAGTTAGTCATATCAAAAGAAGATTAATGTGATGTTCATAGAATAGATTGGTTGTAATTACATCCGCTATAAGTAAATTGAGTAATTCTTTTTATCAAAATCATATTATGTGGTTAATGTGATGTTCATAGACTCGATTGGTTGAAATTACATCTGCTATAAGTAGATTGAGTAATTATTTTTATTAAAATCATATTATGTGGTTAATGTGATGTTCATAGACTCGATTGGTTGAAATTACATCAGCTATAAGTAAATTGAGTAATTCTTTTTATCAAAATCATACTATGTGGTTAATGTGATGTTCATAGACATGATTGGTTGAAATTACATATGCTATAAGTAAATTGAGTAATTATTTTTATCAAAAGTTTAATTGGAAAAAAATTAGTCCTAAGAATTTAATTGGATAAAATTGAGTCCCAAATCACATTATATGGTTTCAATAAGTTTTTTTGAGCTTTATTATCTCAAACTACATCCCTCATCAAACCAACTAAGTAATTGGATGAACAAGAGACTCAGATGGATAAATTTGAGCCCAAGATCATATTATATGCTTGCAAACTTGATTGTGCCAAACAATATCCCTCAGCAAATTAATCCAGTAATTAATTTAATTATAGAGTCAATTGGAGTTAATTGATCCTCTATGTAGTTGAAATTATGTTATGGGGGATTAATTTCTCTAGATTATGTCTCTCATTAAACTAAATGATTAATTGACTCATTTAGGAATTCCATTACAAAAAACTGAGCTCCAACTCACATTATGTGGTTGCAATTACATTCAAAAGGCTTGATTACCTTAAATTATATACCTCAAAAAGCCAAATGATTAATTGGTTCAATTTGAGTCTCAAATAATATTATGTGGTGGTATTTAGGTTAACACGACTCAATTTATCCAAATTGTATCGCTTATTGAATAAAATATCTAATTGACCTAATAATTGACTAAAATATGATAAATTGAACCCAAAATCATATCATATAATTTTTTATAAAGAGGTCAATCGAAGCTATGATCTATGTCAACATGGATAACTAAAGCTTCAAAATTCTAATGCTTTATTTTGCATCATTGACATGGCCATTCCAATAGGTGAATATATTTCAAAATTTATTTATTTTTATATTTTCCAGCTGGTTGCTCTTTTCCAACCAATGAAGTTGTGTTATACAAGTAGAATCATCATTTTATATTGGTCATTGATAAATTTTAAAATTTATTTTGATTAATAGAAACCTTTAACAAGGGCCGTGTTGCAACTTCAGTACCTACCGTAGGGTTGTGCATTGGGGTTGCTATTATTTTCTATGAAAAATGCCATGTTAAGTTCAATTGGAGGCTCAATGGAATGCATGAACTATTTGGTTTTTAAAGTAAGTGTTTTGCACTTGCAGAACGATAAAATTTGTAGCTAAAGTCTAAGACAAAAATGAAACTTAATATAATTTTTATTTTTTTTCTAATTTCAATATAAGATGGAGAAGGGTATTTTTGTTTTGTATGGTCATTAATGAGACTTTGATACATGATTTTTTGGTGTCTTTAAACAGTCATCGACATAAAACTTTCTTTTATTCATGTTGGTACTTTTCCTTAATCTCAATAAATTGAAACCTCAATAAATATTATACAAAATTTAGAAAGATTTCAACCCATAACACCAAATGCCACTTGCAACACAAAACTTTCTTTTTTTCATATTAATGTTTTTCTAAATCTCATTAAATTAAAGCCTCAATAACTACCATACAAAAGTTATAAGTATTTCAGCCCATAACACCAAATAAGACTTACAAATCAATAGTTAATCTTTAATGTTTTGAGAGATTCAAAATAGGGGTACTCTCCTCTCTTATAATATAAAAATTGAAAATTGAAAAATGCTTATGCTATTGCTTTCCCTTGAATCTAATTAAAATTTATATTGTTGCTTCCCTGAATCTAATTAAAATCAAATTTATAAATAATCTTGTTTGAAATCAAATTATAACAACAAAACACCAAATGCCCTTTACAAGTTGACATAAATGGTGATACATTGCAAACCTTGAAAATAACATATTGCATTATATTTAATATGCGATATGTTCAATATGCAGTATTAAATTTATGCATAAAATTAATATCTGCAAAGAAATGAATTCTTGTTTACTCTAAGAATTTACAAGCTTGTCTACAAGTAGAAAAGGATTTCAATGAAATATTATACCATTTAAGAGCTTGATTTTTCTAATTCACTACCATGGGATTGAAAGAATGGTTCTTTACCAAAAAAAAATTAGTTTATCTAAAGGAATCTATGAGGCTTTGAAGGACACTTAGGTTTTGCTTATAATTAGCAATTCCTAATTAGGTGTTGATTTTTCTCATAAAAAGGCACCTCTCCAATCTGATTTGAAAACTTGGGGAGAATTCATGCTGGGAGCTACTACACCTTTGAGCTGAATAGTTTTCTCCATTCTTGCATTCGACAGGGAATGTCTGGGAGTTTTTTCGAAGATTATATAATCTTTCAATTTGTTAAATATTTTTAATATACAAATTATTTGGGTAAAATATTGCTATCATACATATTTGTTAATTTAGTATCAAAAATATCAATTTGTGTATGACAAACGTGTGGACAACTGTAGGAGAATATTGTAGACTACAACATGCAGAGTATTAAATGCAAATAAAAGAAATACAAGAAATGGAATAATATAATTTGAAGGAAATTATAGACAACTTCTGTACCGTTGGAAATTTATTTAGTCAAAATAATATATAAGCTTGACAAATGCATTCTAGAAATAGAAAACGCAAGTTGAAACCATTATAAAAAACAATTTTTCCAAATTCATAGAATTACACATATAATATTATATTTTTATTTATAATAATATATTATATTACAGTATATGAATATTATTATAATATAATACTGTAATGTGTATTAATATTATATATTACTAATAATACAATTAAAATATAATAATTTATTGTTTTAAAAATAAAAAATACGTACTATAATAATAGTATAATTTTTTATAATAATAATACATTAATGTAATATTATATATCATAGAAATAGATGTATATTACTAGTATATATATGTAATTGTATAATATAGATATGATATAATTTTTATAATGTTTATATAGTTAGTATAATTATAATATATTTGTTATTAATTTTAATATTGATATTTTTCTTTAAAATATGGAGAACATGGCATTTTATCAAAATTATCTTAAATTCATGGATTTTGGAGTTTAATTGCGCCATCATCCTTCCAAATTTACATTAGGAAAACAAAATTTCTTAAAGAATTTACAACCTGAAAAATGTAAATTTGCTCCAAATTTTATAAATAAACTCTATAATTTAGAGACTCTGGAATAAAGTGCTCCATATTTTATTCATTTATTCTCAATAAGCAAACAAAATTACTCAAGTTTTCTGAATTAACGAATGAAAATGTTCTATTAAAAATTAATAAACAAATTTGTTCTATGTTTTGAAAATAAAAAATCAAAATTGCTTGGAAATTTGAAAATAACTTTATATAACTTTAAATAAAACTACCATCCAAATTATTTGGATAGATAGAGAAGCTATATAAAGTAGAGAATTCTGAACCTTTCATCTATTTTTTTGTTTTCCTGTAAAATAAAATGAGTGATTGTTTCTTGTATGAAAAGAAATTCTGATGTTACTAATTTAAGTGGGCTTTATTTGGGAAAAATTAAAAACCTTGCATGACTGATTGAGAAATCAATAAAAATTAAAAATCTTGGGTGACTCATAATCCAATGCCAGCAAAACCATTGTGACAGGGGAAGAATGGTTAAAAATAAATAAAATGTTTGAACAGTGAAAAGAAATGCAGCGGCAGGACTAGCTTGTTAGACGATCAACAAATAACAAATACGAAGATTGGTTTCATGGGAATATTAAATTTCATCTGGTCTACCAAATGGCATGCAATTACTTCAAATGGCATTCGATTATGTATTTACACACCATTTTTATTGGGTGGCACAACAACGTTGAGGGAAGTAAAAGACGGCCGCAAAAATAATAGTACCTCTGGCAGGTACTAATAAGAATAAGAAACAATACTAATGAATGTGAAATTGAAAGTGATGACATGTCAGCAGTTTTGTCACATTCTTCAATTGCTTCTGAATGACAAAGTATTTACAGCATGAAATCGGGTGATTCAAAGCTGAATCGGTCTTGTCTGAGGTGTAGAATCAGTCAAAATGATGACCTGTATGCCTGATGTACGTGTTGTTTAGCTCCACAATTCAGATCCATTTGACCATATTAATGTTGGTTGGAAGATCCTAAAATAAACATGGCCGACCTATCCATTTGAATAAAGGCCGTTTCATCATTTAAGCTGAATGTGTCTGAAACATCTTTTTACATCAATATATAAATGCCAGATTAAGTGTAATTATTGTAATTTTTTATACATTTATGTTATTTGTATTTGATTTATTCTAAGTGATCTAAAAAAATAACGAGTGATGGAATGAGGCTGTTCTGTACACCACTTACTTCCTTTGCCACCATGATAAACATGTCAAAAGGATTCATAAGCGTTCAAAGGAGGCCATGCTCAATAAGTTTAAATGGGTCTCTGGCTCCCTCAAGATTGATCCTTTCAATGTGAAGTTATAGCGGCTTGTAGCCTCTCTCAAACACCACCTCAAGGTGGTAGATATCAATGCGACTAGAGTCACCCAGCACCATGCTTGGCTGAACTAGTTCAAAACCGGTGACAAAGCCTCCAAGGAGTTCTTTAAAGTGTTGAAAGCCAAGCAAGTTTGCAGACAAATTAAAGCCATTAAAGTTTATCAATCCTATCTTACCTCCTAATCTGATATTTCCTTGGCCTTTCTTGAGCATTACAAGTTGGTTTTCCAAGCCTAGCCTTTCACCATTGAGCAGTCCTAAGCACTTCATAAATGCCTTGATGTGGTGCCTCGCAAGCTCAAGCAAGCTGACCAATTAATTTTTGATGCCCCACTCAGCTTATAGGAGATCATAGAGGTTATGAACTATATGAGCAACGATAAAGCCCTCGATCACAATAGCTTTCCTTGTAAATTTTATAAAGCCACTTGGGAGTTTACCGATATTGGCTTGTTGCAACTCTACAAAGAAGCCTTGAAAAATTAGTCTCTTGGACCCATGATCAATCAAGGTAATATCAAATTCATTATCAAACCTGGATATCCTGAGCTACTTACCAGTTGGAGGCCAATAACCCTAGTCAATAACTCTTACAATATTTTTTCCAAAGCCCTTGCGAACCCCATTTGGCTCATCCTACCTACCATTATTAGAATAAAGCCAACAAGATTCATTAGAGGGAAATATATTTTAGACAACCTTATTGTAATCTAGGAGGGCATGGCTTGGGTCTGCTCCTCTCTTTAGAAAATTAGTTTTCTTAAATTAGACTTGGAGAAATTTTAAGACAAGATCACATGGAAATTTATTCTTGCCATGCTCAAGGCTCTTAGATTTCTCCGCTACTTCGTTTATCCTTAGTCCTAGCTCTCCCCAACTAGATGCAATAATCCTTAGTCCTAGCTCTTCCCAACATATTTTTTTTCAAACATGTGCCCCTCCTAAGGTCATCCAAAGCTCATTTTATTATTCTCACAAGCTACATATCTCTCTATGTATAAGTCTATTTAACCATTATTTCCTAGATGCAAAAACTATTCAAATCAAAGACAAAGTTGAGTAAAATTAAGGTATTTGATCCCTATTCTACCCTACTTCTACATACTACCATATACAATAGCCATAGACCCATATTTTAAAGCTCAAGCACATTAAAGTCATCCAAGTCCACTCTCATTCTATCATTCACTTTCACTTTCATCAAAAACTAGGTGGTAGATCTAAATTAGGATTGATCCCTCTTTGAAGTATTGGTATGTAGGCAAATCTCATCAAAATAGTGTGTTGACAATGTCTAGCCTATCCTACTAATGAACACATATTTATTTTTTATTCCATAGTTACAAGGAGGATTAGGTTTTGCACATTTAAGTAGGTTGTTCAGGCACACCACATAGCTCCAAGTTTTGTGCACATAAAAACATGACATAAACAGACAGGCACAGGTGCTCCA
Source organism: Torreya grandis (assembly GCA_037957365.1). Lineage (NCBI taxonomy): Eukaryota > Viridiplantae > Streptophyta > Pinopsida > Cupressales > Taxaceae > Torreya > Torreya grandis. The sequence continues at coordinate 1,783,926 of JARHVA010000780.1, read as the reverse complement.
AAAAAATAGGAACAATCCTTCAAAGGTGACATTAGCATAACATTGAGGACACTACACAATCATGGAACTATTGTCCATATGGGTTACTACTATTCATTGAGCAAACAAATACCAAAATCCTATTGATGACACATAGAACTATTCGGAACCCATTTTTAATAACTTAGATCATCTACGACGGTCACTTTTTAGATGAGTTTATATTTAAGCCTATTTATTACTATTTTTAGAAATTCAAAGAAGGTAAAATGCCACAAAAAATTAGTAGTTAATTATTGCATATTATTTAACTAATTTATACATCTTAGCTCTTTAATCTAAACATAGGTTTTACATAGTAAAACCCTAAAATATTAAATTGAATTATCTTACTACATTCCAAAATGTATTGGATTTGATCAAACACATGGATTGGTCATTAAAATTTTAAGTAATGAACATTAATTTAATTTTTGGATTACTTATAATATGGGTTCATTTAGTTTCCTTATCCAATATAGTAAGGTTGTGTTTTGCATTATTTATAATAAGGCAATACAACACTATTTTTTTCATAATAAAAACCCACACACATCTCGCTGAGTCATAAATAGGTTGTCCTAATTTATAACACAAAATATTATATTATTTTAAAAAATCTAATAGTTTTAATACCCCCTTATCTTAGAGATATAGTGGCAACATCTATGATGATTACTTATATTTTCTTTTCCCCTCAGGTGGCATCTTAAGCCACATAGTGCAAGTAATGTGATTTTTTAATATGATGATATGTTGGAACATTATTTTTATTTTATTGATGAACTAAGTTTATTTTTAAACAAATACATTTATTTTTGATTGATTTGTTAATGTTGCTTAGCCATTTATCACTTCAGTTGCTCATACTTTAAATTTTGGAGAATTATTCATTTATTTAATTGTATTATTTTAATGCCACTTGACCATAGATTTATTTGTTCATTTTTTTGATTTATTCTAAGGATTTTTCATTTGGTTATATATGTTGGCTTCTTGTATGTTCATCATGTAAACATGTATTTACCTTGTGCCTATGAAATATTTCAAAATCCACAAGGTAAAAAAATATTCACATTATGAACATATAAGAAACCAAATGAAACTCTTAAAATAAATAAACATAACAAATAAATAAATCAATGGCCAAGTGGCCTAAACAGAATGCAATCAACTAAATGATTAACTCTTTGAAATTCAAAGTATGGGCAACCTAGGTGATAAATGGTTGAGTAGAATTATCAAATCAATTCAAAAGAAATAGTGTTGATTTATAAATCAATTTAGATCATCAATCAAATAAAACTAATGTTCCAACATATCATCGTAGTAAAATTTCAGATTATTTTCACTATGTGGCTTAATATGCTACCGAGGGGGAAATAAAATATAATTAATCATCATAGAATCCACCATTACCTATCCAAGGTAAGGTGGGCAGTAAAACTATTCCATAATTTCACTAAGTAATATCATCTTTTACAAGGTTAAATATAGAGTTTTTATCACAAAGGTTGTCCTTTCAACAACCAATAATAGTCATGTGGAGGGAAAACATATTCATAAGGTGACCATTATGTATGGAAAACTTATGGCGCACTTGCATGAAATATTCAAGGCGATATTACATGCAAAGGGGAAAAGTAGGTTTTGATCCTACATGAAGATTGTATATGTTTTCTATATGTCTATTAAATAGTTGATCAATCATAAACCACAACTATTGTAGTATTGAAGAAGAGAAAAATAATCATCCCCTCAAATGGTATCTCAATATATCAAAAGTATCAAAAATGTATCATGAATAATATTCCTCCCATCATCAACCATTTTGAAGACACACAACATAATTTATATTTGGTGTAGAAGTTAAATGAATCATCCTTTTTGATTTCCAAAAGTTTCTAATGTCAAACCAATTATTTGATACCAAAATGTCATGTCCAAAATTCTTCCAATAAAACCCCATAAGATACAATACTTTTTTTTAATTAGTAAATTTGTTTTCCTCCCAATAACATGTCACAAGGAAGTGTGATAAGTGAAAATAATTTTAATATTATATCTTACTACATTCTGAAATGTATTGGATTCAACCAAACATGTGAATTGGTCATTCACCTTTTAAGTAACAAAAAATAATTAAATTTATGGATTACTTAGAATATTATTTCATTTAGATTCTTTACCCAATTTTGTAAGGCTATATTATGCATTATTTATAATAAGTTAATACAACACTAATTTTCTTCATAAAAATGACCCACACACATCTCATCAAGTCCTAAATATGTTATCCTAATTTTTAATTTTAACATGGTATAGGAACTTATTTTAAAAAATGTTAATATTTAATTCATGAAGGGAGCCAAACAAGTGAAATAAAGATACCTAGAATATGCCAAATCAAGACATCTCTTTTAATTATTTAATTCTTTTTATAACTTCAAGTATAAGAATCCACTCTATCATTCTCCTAAAGTCAATCATTCCAAAGAGGCATTTAACACATAAGCCAATCATAACTAAACATATGATACAAGTTATATTTAATAGGTTTACCACAACATGGAAATAACATAATAAGGTTTAATATAAATTATAAGACAGTCATCACTTCAATAGAAGACACAACCAAGAAAAGGTATTTACCTTACTACACTCAAGCATAGGTAACAAACGTAAAATTATAATATTATTAGTAGTAAGATTGATAGTACTCAGGACTAAAGTTAACGATATATTATTTATTTGTTTATTATATTATTGATTTTAAAAAAAAGAGTCTTAGCGAGACTCAAGGATTGGTGGAAAAATAACCCTAACCCAGCCTAAGACCTAGGACACAATGCCCCACTTCACCAGGATAACCTACATATCCACTCCTTAGAATAAGTATCAAATGTAGTTCTCAACTTGAATGAGTGAAATGCCTCCTCCATGAGACACAATCATTAAAATTTTTGGTGATCAAAGTGAATACAAGAAATAAAAATATTGTGATACTAAAAAGATTTTATAATCTCTATACATGAACACTAAAACATTCATCATTCACTTTAAAAATGTATCAACATTTATTATTATATTTTGATGTTAGAGAGAGGATAATACCAACCACTCCAACATTCTAAGTTCATTTCAACTTCATAAAATTACCATCTCATAAGTAAGCTCTAAACCACTAGGGGGTCACTCTGCCTCCAAATGAGTTTTGTCGATGACAAGATCTATTTAATTATTGCCATGCTTCCAAGAATAACCCAATATTAAAAAAATATTTAGGAAATCACCTAGTTATGATGTTATGAACCACACACTAATTATATTTACATGTGACGTGGCTAGCAAGTAAGAAAATTATGCTTAGTTCATAGGGACAAATTTCCCTAAAAGCTAGTTGTTAGTCCCTGTGCCCACTCCCCAGGCTGCCTAAATATCACCTTATGTATGCCTACACAAGAATAATCATATCCAATGTAGTTCATCGATTATTAAAATTAATTTTAATTTTACTATGAATAAAACCATCCATTACCACTCAACCTCAAAACTTTTAGATGCATATTGCATCCAAATGTAACCTCAAAACATTTAGATGCATATTGCATCCAAAGGTCTTTTGATAGTATATAGATTCTTGGACTCTTGAAATGCCTTGTCATATTTTATCTTCTTCAAGGGAGCCAAATAAGTCATTTTTATTTTATTTTATCATATTTGTTGGGTTTCTTAATTTTGTTTAATAATTTCTGCAGTTTTTTTTAATTTAGTGGGTTTTTAACTTGTGGTTTTTTTTTTCTAATTTATTGGGTTTTAAATTTATTAATTTATTGGTTTTTAATCTTATTGTATAATTATAGATCCTCCTATTTTATGCTAGCTTCCTTACAATGCTATCCATCTCATGCTCACTAATTTAAATGATAGGATATCAACCCCATAATCCTTGAGTAGGTGTTTCCTACAACATTAAGGGGGATATAGATTCTTCACTTTATTCTAATTATTTTAGACCATCTCACCTAACACTAGACAAGTACAAATACTGAGTGTGGAGGAGTGTCATGGTGAAATTTTATGTCAATCATGACATGAAAATATTACAATATGTTTGAGGCAAGTAAGTATTAATATAATTTTATTTTTTCATTTAATAAATTATTTAAATTATTAAATTTCTATGTTATTATTCAAAATAAATTAATTTCATTTCATTATTTTGTTTCAGGTAATTTTAAGATAATAATATTTATGCAAGCCAAAACATTGTTTAAAAAAAAAATCCATTTGGAATTCAAATTTGAAGAAACTAAATGTAAAAAGTGGTTGTTTGCTTATATTTAAAAATCATTTGGTTGTGCCTACTACAATGAGAAAATTATTTAAAACTTCATAATAGAGGCACTAAATAGGATGAGGTGACATATGTGAGGATGACACCATAGTTAATTTGAATAATATTATTTATTTATTTATTTAAATGTTTATATTAATTTATGAAATTTTAATATTTAGGAAAAGTAAAAGTTAATATGGATGAGGAAAGAGTATCTTTCCCACCTCAAAGTATGAATGTAGCCTTGTTACGAATATAATGATAAAATTTGCACATATAGGATGTAAAATAAATTTTTAGTAATTTGAAAAAATATATAAAGTGATTTTTTAATCATTATTTATATTTATTAATTAAATGATTATTATGTTTTCATATTAATACATGGATCAAAAATATCTAGGAAAAATCCCCCAATCTAAAATGATTCAGGGGAAGTTGATGAGTCATCATTTGAGAAAATTGAAAGTAGAATAGACTACTTGAAGATTCACAAGTTTATTTAAATAGTGTACCTTGTATTTTTTAATTCATACATAATTATTTTTACATGAGAAGGTATATTAATTTAAATCCATTAAGCAAGTTTTAGGGTAGAGAAAAGGCTTTGGATAGAACAATGATGCATTGAATGAGTGGTCACATTTTTATTGAGAAACAAACAAGAGCATTACAAGAAAAATAGGGGGCAGAAACCCCCCAAGGAAAGTAAAAAAAGCAAAAAAACTAGGCACGATCCAATTTAACTATTATTATTATAATCCTCCCTATCTTCCTCCAAAATTCTTTCCAAATCAAAGCAGATCACCAGGGAGAGTGTCTCCCATTTCTCAGTATTTCCTCCATCTAAATGCTCAGATGCCCATTTTTACAAACAATCCACTGCCCTATTCCATTCATGTGGAATATGAGCAAACGTAACCATATCCATGAGCGAGCTAACCCTCAAAATCTGCTGCATAATCAAAGCCAATTGCCAATTGACATCCAACACTTTTCTCTTAACGAGCAGATTGATCAAAACTTGAGAATCTAATTCACAAATAATCCTATGCCAACCCATAGTGTGAGCCTTCTCAAGGGCATAAAGAATAGCCTGTCCTTCTATCATGTTGATGGTTTGCACCCCCTCATGGACAATAAAGAGTAAAATCACCTTACCTTCAGAGTCACTGCCTATTCCTCCAATACTCGCAAAGCCAAGGTTGCCCTTGGAGGAAACATTTGTATTGATCTTGAGAATCCCATTGGGAGGATGTTGCTACTATCCGACCCTATGAATCTTCTCCTTGGCCTGCCGACCTCTCTTGACACAAGCAAAATTCCTTGAGAGCCGCTAGAATCCCAGTCATGCCACCACCTCAGCATCCTGCTTAATTAAAGGAAGGTACACCTCACTCTTATCTTGCACCTTCTCCAAGATCATCCCCATAATTTTTTGCCAGACTTGTTGCACCATGTTCCTCTCACCCCAGAAAATCTGTTGATTCCTCTCAAGCTAGAGTTACCACAACAGGAAGATGGGCCCCCTAACCATACTTCTTACAGGAAAGACATCCTAAAGGGGGGTTTACCCACACCATTCCAAAAATTGATCAATGAGAAAGCATGGAAATAGGGACTCTGCCAGACATCCCACCAATAATGCCAAAGTTGTAAAGCAAAGGAACAATGAAAAATAGGTGAGCAAAATCTTCCTCTATCGCTCTACACATAACACAAACTGAAGGACCTTGGAAGCCTCTCTTCTAGACATTGTCCCAAGTTAGGCACCTATTCCATGCCAACATCCAAACAAAGTAGTTGCATTTTGGCCATGAGAATTTATTCTAGACCTACCTCCACCATTAAACTTCTGCCCTACCCAGTCTCTAAGATAGTAAGCCCTGATACCCTGAGGCAACTGTGTAAACTCCCTTAGGATTGGGAGACCAAGAAAGCTCATCATCCTCATGGAGGGAGCTAAAAAGGAGCTTGGAGAGAAGAATCAATAGCTCAATATGATCCTCATGCATCCCAAAAATTGGCCAAGCCTCTGGAGCTTTCCATCGTGCCACCTCCATTTGTCTGCATGAAATATATGATTGAAAGTTGCTCACCTGAGACCAACCAACCTTAAGAAATCTCTAGCAAAGGTTCAAAAAATTAGGAAACTGAGAGATAATGGGAGGATAACTATCCCAAGAGTCAGTCCAAGAAAGAGTCTTGGACCCCTGCTTACAAATCCAGAATAAGCCTTCCTTAATAAGAGCAACCCCTTTTTTGAGAGTACCCCATATCACCGAGCCTTTCCCCACGAGGGGATAATGAATAATATCACCTTGATTGGTCCCCAAGAAGTACTTTTGGGAGAGAATTTTGGCCCAAGCCTTGTCTTTTTTAGTGCATCAATGCCAATATAGCTTTATTACCAACTGAGATAGGAATACCTAGGTAAATCAAAGGGAGAATCCCAATGTAAAAATGCATAATTCAAGTAATCCACTACTGGATGGGCCCTAAAGTATTGAAGAAGATGATGGATGACTTGTCTTCATTGATCATTTGTCTCGAGGTTGTTATGTAAACATCCAACACCCTGTGAAAATTGGCTGCTTCTCTCATTGTGGCCATGCCCATCAGAGCAGTGTCATCTATGAACTATAGGTGAGACTACACTAGTAGTTCACCACCCCATCGCTAGCCTTGAATAAGCCCATCCTCCCAATTCCTTCTGATCATCCTCCCCAAAATTTCAACAAGGAGAAGAAAGAGATACAGAGACAAAGGATCTCCCTGTTGCAACTCCCTAGAGGCACCAAATAACTCTGTGTGTTCCCCATTAATAAGCATCAAAAAGGAAATTGAGGTAATGTAGCTCATGACCCATTGAGTCCATTCATCCACAAAACCAAAAGAACTAAAAATCTTTTGCAAGAATGACCACCTGACCCTGTCGAAGGCCTTAGCCATATCCAACTTAATAAACATCACCTTATCTTTGGAACTAGCCATGGAGTGAATGGACTCAGCGGCTATAACAATACCATCCAAAATTTTCTTGCCCTCCACAAAACCACTCCGCTCCTCAGAAATCATAGCTCTTAGCCCTCTTTTTAACCTATCTACAATGATCTTAGATATAATTTTATAAATAATATTGCAAAGAGATATGGGGTGGAATTGACTTAGCCTATTAGCTCCTTCGCATTTGGGTATGAGGGCGAGATAGGTTGCATTTGAATCCTTAAGCATTTTATTATTTTGTTGAGATTCTTGGACAACTGCTAAAAGGTCCAGTTTGATAATGTCCCAAAATTCTTGGTAGAACTCAGCCGAGAAACCATCAGTTCCAGCTTCTTCCCCTTTTTTCATTTGGGTAATAGTCTCCTCAAGCTCCCCAAATGTGATATCCTTCATTAAATTCTCATTCATTTCATGCATCACCAGAGGTGGAATACAAGAGAGAACTTAAGCTTCTTTTGGTAATAGGTTAAGCTTCTCACCTCTTTCGTTGACTAGGACCAAAATAGAGTTGGCGTGCCTCCTAGCTTTGGATGAATTAAAAAAAGAGGTATTTATATCCCCTTCCTAGAGCCATTCTATCTAAACCTTTTACTTCCAAAACATTTCCTCCTAAATCTCACATTCCTCCAAGGCTTTCACAGCTTGTGCTTCACCTGGAAGTAATTACTCAGTCAATCCTTCCTCCAATATTAGTCTCATGATACCATCTAGCTTAGCCTGAGCAATAGCCTTAGCATGAGAAATATTCCCAAAGCATTGATGATTCCACCATTTGAGCTTATACTTCATGTACTACAGTGATTTAGAAAAGATATACATCGCTGTACCATGGGTAGGCCTACCCCACCTCCACCAATTGGCCACACACTCAAATTGTGACTGATCCTGCAACCACATATGTTGGAATCTAAAAGAGGGAGAGTGAGGTTGATAAGTTGAAACACTATAAATATTAATAGGCAAGTGATCAGATCCTCTCTAGTCCAAAATTTTAGACCCTATAAGCCACATACCACCAACCCAATAATCAGAGACCAAAAAATGATTCAATCTCTTAGCAATGCAGTGTGTCCCAGTCCTACGATTGTTCCATGTAAAATAACCATTATTGGGCCTAATATCAACTAAATTCAAAAATTCAATATAATTATGCATAAGCAAAGTAGAGGGGTCCAGGCTTGTCGTGCCACCACAAGTTTTAGCCAATTCTAAAATAGCGTTGAAATCTCCTGCCAAAATCCAAGGTTGGAAGGGAGCCAAGCTGTAAATAAAACTAATATGGTCCCATAGGGAGTGTTTACCTTGCCAGTCGATAGGAGCATAGATATTGGAGAGGAGTATGACTTCCCCAGTCTCAAAATTGGAAGCAATCATAGTCATGGAAAACTTAAAAGACAGCCACCCTAGGGAACTGATCTTCTGTGGGTTCCAAAAATAAGCTAGTCCCCCTGAAGATTCAAGGGCCCCATTGCATTGACAGTCCCCTTGCCTCCACAACTTAGGTGTTAGACTAAACATATCTTTAATTGTAAGCTTGGTCTCCTATAGAAAAAGAACATCAAGTCTTTGATTTCTAATCAGATTATGAACATCATTTCATCTAGGGCTGCTGTTCAAACCCCTTACATTCCATGATAGTACAGTCATTTTAGGGGATTCAAAAAGTGAGCATCCAGAGTCTTTACTGACCTTGACTCTACCAAAGTCTCTCCCATTAGTTTAATCTTTTCCTTTTCCAGGTCCTTTTTTCTACCAGGCTTAATAGATTTCTCCCCCCTCCCTTCTTGAGATCCCTTTGCATAAGTCCCAAATGAGGAGAAGATTTAAAAAATCATACTAAGTTATATGTAATATTGTGCAAGATGGAGGAACTAAAATAAGGAAAGAAAACATTACTATATGTATGGTGCATTAAATGTGAATAAGAGGGGCATGTCCGAAATGAATGTAAAAAAATAAAAATAGTGTTCTATGAACTATCTCACATTATAGGACATGCAATTGTGAAGTGTCACTTATTACAAAAATATGTGAAATAATCGTGAAGCATATTATGTACATTATTTAAATCCCACAACCATGATGATGATACTTATAGGGATATTTAAAAGATAAAAAGTATTCAATAATTTTTTTTTCAGAGTGGCTGCATAATAATATCTAGTTCTAAAACTTAATGTGCAAACTCTAGATGTTGAGATTAAAAAATAAGGTGGATAATGTCCTAAAATAGCATAGCCTACAACCCAATAGAATCCTCAATATCCTCAATACTAAATAGTTTGGACTCTTCAGTTACCATAATACTATGTAACTTGGTTGGAAACCTCAGTCTCAATAGTTTCAACCAAGATAGACACCTCCTTATCCATAATATCGACAAGGATAGACACCTGCATCACCACAACCACAATAATTAAGGTACCTTATTATTATTAGACTTTTAATGTAGATGATAATCTAAACAAAACAAATGGTGGGGATCACCTGAAGATAGGGAGGAAATTAAGGAGGTTATCAAGGGGGTTTTTATGGAGTAAAACAATTGAAGGAAAGGAAATATAAATCCTAAGTAGCCTATTACTTGTTAAATATGTGGAGAAATGAATAACATCACATAGAATTGTCCCTACAATCCAAAAAGGGAAAGTTTCCATGCATATTGGATCATTGTCGTATGAAATTATAACAAGGATTTACATATTCCTAATAAACAAAAGAAGGAGAAGATGGTTCATAATATGAACATGGTACATTATCACAATAAGAACCATGATTGTATCTAGGTTATGGCTAGAAATAAACATAAAGAATAAGGGTTTCGTCTTCTTGTAATACATGAATAAAAACAGATCAAAAAAGTGTGAGAGGATATGTATTTAGACCCTACAAGAGATAAGGTTATAATTAATGAAGCAACACAACTATTACAATAAAACCACATTTAAATTACCACTAAAGGGGATCCTACTATAGTAGATTCTCAAATGTTTTGATAGATCATCTGAATATTAGGATAGGATGGAGTAGTTATAATCTAACATATTTATTAGAATTAGTTAGAAATCTATGAAATGAATACATTTCCCAAAATATTACAAATTTATTACATTATTTCTTGGATTATGCATGGAGAGGAAAGTAGAGAGTAGAGCGAGCGATGTGGTATACCAAGGCTAAGAAACCATGGTATGTGGTTTATGAAATGGATAAATTGATTGTAGTTAATGATTTTAGCAATGTTATCTTTGATTTTTGAAGTAACATAAACATGATTCCTTAGTCGACTTGGGAAATTATTAGAAGGATAACTCTAAGTTACAGTTTTGTTAGTCTCAGTGTGGGGAATATGGTCAGATTGAATCCATTGGGAGAATTTAACACATAGATATAAAAGTGGCTAAATTAAGTTTAAAGCAATATTTTGAAGTGATTTGCATGAACACATATGAGGGAAAATATCTTGTGATAATTGGAAAAAATGGGTTTATTATGGTCATGTGACTATCAACATAGTTGACAACCAAATCAAAGCACACTGGTAAATGTTATAATTTTCATAAATTTAAATAAAGTTAATAAATATCCATAAATGATCCCAAAATAATCATCAACACCATTTGTGTATATAGGTATGATAGTTGTTTCAAAGTCAGTACAAAGCCAAAACTTGAATTCCTACAAAGTAGAGAGTTTACCTAACTTTTGTATCATGGATAGCACATTCCGTAGCTATAGAAAATAAAACATACTCAGTCCTAACAAATCTAGATGCTTAGAACATGCCAACATTTTCAAATGGAAAAATGTAAATCTTCTTCTATGCATTATCCTACAAAATCAAAGGTTGATCAACTCTATCAGTTAACTCCTACAGATATAGATTGTATTGAACTAACTAATGAAGGGAACTTTACATGGGAATCAACTTCATCAATAAGTGGGGCTTCATATCCTCATTTTATAAATTTGGCGTGTGGAGATCACAAAATAAAATGCGTGAATGGTTTTTTCCTCATAAAGACAGTTGGCCCAATATTTTGGTATATAATATCTAACATAATTTTTTCTCAGGATGTAGAATTATGTTATAGATATATACATGTGTGTTAATGTGCTAAATTATGCATAGAAAGGAGTTGCTATGAACTGGTGGGTTTTTCATAAATCTAACGAACTTTATTGGGAAGAAGTGTGTGAAATGCTATGAATAAGATTCAAGTTGCAAGTTCTATGTCAAAGAAGTGGTTATTATTTCTTGATAAAGATTACCTAGAGATGCTTGTTGATAAGTGCATAAAAGTATGAGCATCATATCGAGTGGATCCAAGGTATTGGGCACATTGTTTTCAACATATGTTAGCTTGTTTACCCCAATTTTGGTACATGCATCTGAAACATGGATAGGAGACTCAAACTTATGAAAAAATACATAAAGACTTCATTCAAACATTTGTATTTGAAGATGAAAATATGATGGTGCATAGGGATCTAACGAAATTTTAAATTTTGTTATATCATGGGTGAGAAGAAGATATACATTACACACAAAAACATAAATTATATGTTGAGATAAGGGCAAGTCTTCACACAACTGTAAAGTTGTATCATTCTATGAAAGAGAAATGTGAATTTATGTTGAAATATTGTAATAAAATCTAAAACAATGCATGGAACCCTTATCATAGTGAAAGTCAAGAATACATGGACTTGAAAGGATTATTTGAACCAAAAAAGGATAAAAGGAACTTGGAACAAAGAACATAGGAGATATAGTAGTGGATCATTTGAGAAAACTAAATATCATATATAAAGTAAGTAAAATAAAAGTAATGGATTCCATTTATGTCAAAACAAAAAAATATATACAAAGAACCAATGGAGAATAAAATTGACAACATAAATATAGAATCAATACCAAAATTAACATATTTTGGTGACTATTGGATGCAAGAGTAGATATTAGAGGTAGTTCAATTTCTATGAGATTATGAATATGTGTACCCCATAAAAATATCAGTTTTTAAGGGTGTAAACTATTCACTTGATAAAATGCATATTTGCATATTGATCTAAAAGGGTGCACACACCTAATCAAAATACAACCTTATAGTCATAATCCTAATATGAAAATGAATGTCAAAGCAAAATTAAATTCGATGGAATAAGTTGGAATCATATATGCAGTCAATTTTTTTTTGTTAGTCCCATGGTGGTAGAAAATAAGAAAATAAGGGAGATACAAGTCTATAATGATTACCAAGCATTGAATGATGCTTTTGTCAATGATCCACTTCCATTTCCTTTCACAAATGAAGTACTTAAACCATCTATAAATTGGTTTGGCCTCATCTTTTATTGTCATTCTTGGATTTTTGGCAATTTTATTTTTTCAACTTCCCTTATGCTACTAGGGATGAAGGCCAATTTCCTTCATTATCTCTTATAAAAATAAATATCAATAACAATGGGTAAAAAAGGCCAGCCATTTTTAATGATTCTAAATAAATGAAATTTTAGAATTTAAAATTTATATTTAGTATATAAAAAATAAATTTAAACTTGTCACTTCTCCACTCAATTACTTAAGGATCCCTCAATTTATTAATACTAGATAAATAAAAAAAGGAAGAGAAATAATTTTTTTTGATGTTTTTAGAGTCTATGTTTTTACAATCTATAAGATTGAGTAACTGTTTTGGGGAAATCATTGCGTGTTTAGTTTTTAATCGATACATTTCAAATCACTATCTATGATTTATCAAAAATGTGAATTCATAATTATTTTCTCCAAAAAAACTTTTATCATCATTTTTTGAACAATTTTTATGATCATTAATCATGTTGGAACCCTTTAGTACCCAATAAAAATGAGTTTTCAACTATTATATATTAGTGTATGCTCTAAGATAGATTTATACTATGATTCATTTTTCCATTATACTATGTGATTAATGTAAAATTGATGATTATAATTTTAAAAATAAGTAAATTTTTAATTGAGACATGAAAATTATTTGATGATGAAAATAATACAATAAATATATTTAAAACATAATAAACTAAATTTAAAATGAAAACCCAGAATTATAATTGGATAAATATATACTAAGTTTTAATAATGATATCTACATCTCCCCACACATACAGTTAGGGCATGGTAGTAAGCTCATATTATTTTCCTCTCCTCATAATAATCACCTACTCTTTTATATTTTGGAAATTAGTTACACCATAACTTTATACACTTAGGGCCCAAGTTATGTCACGAGCACTCTTGTGCGTAACTTGCTTATAGTTCGAGGGCAATTATTAGTTTTCTAATATTTTATTTATGGGTTCTTCAAGTACCATCAAATGGATATGCTCTTATTTATTTTGAAAACCGTACACCTATGATTTGCATCGATAATACCTTTTTGTATGGAGTACATTAAACACTTGTCACTTTTTGTAGGGGATACATGTGTTCGTATGGTATGTCAGTAGATATGTATCTGCATATCTTTTCAGATCCATTTCCACAACATTCAAAATAAGAGAAAGATTACACATCAGGTGTTCATCATACATACCATACACATCCTCTACCAGTTACTTACCAATCACCTTCAGTTGAGGTACATCTTTTGAGGGGTATGATAGTTGTGTATGAGTCTAGAGTCCCAGCCAGACCTTCAATATATTTTTTAGATTAGGATATTATTGAGGATGATACAGGGTAAAATGCAATTTTTATCAAAGCATATATGTATAATTAGCCTATCCACAGTGTACTCATTGTCAATGATTCCAATCTTAATATGTGCACCTTCACACTAATACAACATTTGGGTTATTTAGATTAGGACATCACTCTGATAGACACAATTATTATTGGTTTTAGTGGGCATCTTCTGAGTTCATTAGGTAAGATAGAAATTTCATTAAAGGTTGTTCTTACACATGTGGCTACACCATTCACTATAGTTCTCAGCACAATAGTTTTTGAGATATTACTTGGTCGATCATGGATTCAAAAACTCAAGGTAGTACCATCTATAATTCATAGATGCATGAAGTTAATTTTCATTAATCAAGGTATTACAATTAGTGGAGTTCCTTATTAGTCACCACTCCCCACTTTAGATCCATTTACCAGCTCCCAGTGACGAGATCTAGTTCTTCCACTAGTTTTAGCTTCTCCTCTAATTTCTATTCCAGTTCCACTTTAGGTTCAGCCACAGTTATAGCATCCATTTCCAGTACAAAGGGTTCATACACCCCCATAATTTTAGGATTATATATACACATCTTTGGTTTACATAGGTATCTTCTCTAAAAGATATGCAGGGTTTGCATGGTGTTTAGCTGAGCTTATTCTCATGCTATAAATAGGGATGAAGATTATTCGTGTGTTATATGATGTGGCACCTTCTGACCTTCACTATGTCAAAAAGGGTGTCTATGCAGATGCAATTTCAAGGTACAAAAAGAAAGGAAGATACCTCAACAAACTCGATGACTGGAAAAAAGCCCTCCACTCTATTTCATTTATCTCTTGATATGAATGCATCAAGCATAATAAGTAAGACAACTTATCTAATTTCCATCAATCAATGAAGATTTTAAATTTATTTAGATTGATAATACTTCTATATTTTCCATGGATCAATTTTTTTAAATTTTTTTATATGATCTTTTTAATTTATTAGAAATAATTGACTTTAGCCTAGCACAACATTTTTCTAATCAACTATTCATTTTTGCTAATAAATTGTCAGTGATTATAAGTTATGTGAAATCGTCACATCTTCTATCCTAAAATAGGTAGAAATGAAAATTCCTTTAGATGTTTTAAAATATTCTGTTGGACTAGATTAAATTGTTGAAGATTTTGAAAGGCAGTGCCTATGGGATAATGGGAAATAGGGGGTTCAGATCATTGAGATCTTTGGAATGGGGGGGGGGTGGGTTCTAGAAAGACAACTCTAGCTAAAGAATTCTTCAAAAAAAAAGACTAAGAGTACGATGGATCAAGTTTTCTATTTAATGTGACAGAAGCATCTGACAAAAATGAATTGCCTTATATACATATCCAACTACCTTAGATATGTATAAGGTAGTTAGATGGCCAATTTATTTGAGATCATTTCAATGGTAGTTAGCTTTGGCCCTATCATTCCATGTAATATTTCCTATATTATGAATATGGTGTATGCCAATAGATTAGTTGAGGCTTTTTATTTTATTCTCTAATAAAGCATCATATTGTTTGTGCGCCTTTTGTTTAGGTTTATTATAGCACATGGTTATATTTTATTTTTATTTTTGATCAAGCCCATGGATGACCACAATGAAATTTTAGTGTGGGGTAAGCTTCAAGATGAATAAATTAAAAATAGAGCACGTAAAGAAAAAATTGGAAGGAATCATGCATAAGAGAGGCATGCAGGGGAATATAAATGCATATAATGGGTACAAAAGTGAAAACATGAGGGGAATTCGTAAATAATGGGTGTGAATGTAAAAATAAAAAAGGGTTAGAAGGCATGCAAAATGTGACACATGTATAGAAGTGTGGAAAAAGATAAACAAGAGAAAAACCACTACAAATGGGTTAGGAGGGAAAAAGTAGTTCAAGATTTTAAGAATGAAAATTTAAATATTTTCATAGAAGACATGCACTATGAGGAAAAAGAGGATGGGATAGGTGTATTAAATGGAAAAAATGTTAAATATAATGGAAATCATGCCAAAAAAGCATCATGGCATACTATTTGAAAACATTAATGGGTGAAATTATGGATGAAGGCATAGGAGAATAAATTCATGCAAGTTCTCAAGACTATATGAAGTTAGAAGGTCCTCATTTTAATACTTTATTGTTAAAAAATTTATAACTGATGGATCCCAACAAAGCATTTTTAAGCCAATAGAAGGAGAGTTTATCAAAATATAGTGCCAAATTCAAAACTGAGAAGGGAGGTAATGATCATGAATGAGGAAAATCGTGAAATTATGATTAAAAGAATGTTTTTTTAGGAATTTATAGGTTAAGGGTATTGGTGTCTTCTATTAGAGGATGGTAAAGTAGAAATCCAAAGAAATTTAAACCAAGAAACATGTATTCCATTAGAAGAGTCAAATGATAATGCCTCAACCTTCGAGCTCCTTAGAGGGTGATGCAGCCAAATTAGAAGGCCTAGACAAGTGAACCTTTACCAATCATTGCCAAAGAGGAAGATTATAAGGTCACTACACTAAGACCTATTTTGATTTAGGAGGAAACCCATAGTGATTCCAAGACCCTACCATTTACGTAGCTTCATGCATGGCAATGAACAACATGGCGGTAGAGATAGGTGGAAAGAGGTAAACATGACACACCTCCATGTGGCAAGCCAGATGGCCCAAGGGTAAAAATAAATTATGCACAATACTTCACCCAGTAGATTATGGAGGATGTAGAGAAGGACCACTACCTTCCAAACCATAAATTTCTATGAGGCATGATTCTTATTGTGTTATTATTTGATGAGAGTGGAATTCCATAATATATTGGAAGAGATTTTAAGTGGGTGTAAGCACCAGAGAATAAGTCCCCTAAAAAATGATTTCAATATTTTACTTGTGCAAACACCATCTCCCATTTCCACAAGCTAAAAATTAAGGGATGGTTTAAGGGGCTAAAGGAAGCATTCAGTAATGAATGGCATGTCCCTAAAAACTTTCTGGTGTAAATAAGGAATCAATCCCAGTTTGTTGTGATACAAAATTATTTGCTTGTGCACATCTAAATGGATCCAAAAATTAACTTAAATAGGTGGCTCAAGATTACATATGATTTTACTAACAAATACTTCAAAAATGTTATGAATTACATTGTCGATGAGTGTAAGGTGCATATTAATGCTGATAAAATTAATGATGAAACTGATACTCTTCAATAAATGTATGTTTATCTTCAAATGAAAGAAAATAGGGAGAAAAATGAGATGGATATCATAGATATCAAATCACACTAGATTCTTATTGGGGGACATATTAATATTTTGTATTATATGCTCAAGCCTAAGAAGAAGGCTTCATCCAGCTAGGAGATCCCTAAAGAAACCCTTCAACTCCCTCCATAAATAATAACACAGAGAAGGTAGGGAAACAAAGGGAAGAGGCTAAGGCCTAATGCCACTGGGAGTACATATGAGGAGTAACCTGAGCAGTAAAGGATGGCCACGTCACCTCCTAGAGACTAAGTCATGCTTATAGAAAAAGAACAAAATGTCTTTGACACTATCCAATAGAGATATATTCCTTTAAGATAGAGGCATTCTAAACCAATTTTTAGGGTATAAAAACAAATGGTGGTGACTCCTTTGCGATCCATTACAAAAACCTAAGTCACCCTCGAGAAGAGGGACAGATAGAGGCACAAATCTAGGTGCTAGGGACTAGGATGCTAGTTCAAACACCCAACGATAGATTGATCTGGATGTCAAGATCCTTGAGTGTGTTTTAAATAAGGGAAAGGTTCCTACTGAGTAATAACAAGAAATTAAGGGTGACACCTTATCCATTCAAGGTTATCTCCAATGAAAGAACCAAAAGGAGAATTGTATATGTGGGAGTATTTCCTTGAGAAGGACTCATCTAATTAGAATCTACGTGATCTCTCTTTTTATATGGATGTGTTTAATGAGGAACACCATTTTGAGCTTCCATCAGCTAACATATATTTATTTCTATAAGGCACAAAGATTCTTGAAGCATTTTGAATGGATCCCAGATAATGTTCACTAGCTTGCTTCCCAAGCAAGCATGACCCTTATTAAGTTGGATTTTGTAGTTATATGAAAAAATGCTCTAAAAGGACATAATGTTAATCAACTTTAGTGAAATCATCAAGTGATCATCACCTTGTATCAAAATTATTGCATTAAAAGAATAAAACTTGAATAGGAATTAGATGACCTCAAGTGCTAGCTAAAATTAGTGATTGTAGATCAAGTAAAGACTCTAAAACTATGTAATTTAATTTTGTAACAAGATATGGAACTTGCCAATGGGGTGCCCCTTATAGCTGAACTTATTGATAAGCTGGAGACTTAGGTGAATCTTTTGTTACAAAAATGCAAAGACCAGGTCAACCTCTATTCAAGAAAACTTGGGCTATGGAGTAATTTGTAGAATTTTTAGAGGTATTTAAGATTTTTCTTCCCAAACAGGTGCCATATCTCCCATAGAAGATGGGATTTTTATTAGGTTGGCATGACCAACCAAAGTTTAGAAGCTAGGATTCAGCTGGAGGAACACCATTGCTAGTAATTAGATGAGAATACACTCACGCTAAAGGATACAGTCTAGCATGCCAAAACATTTCAAGATGTGGATGCATTCAAAGATAAAACTAGTGCTCATTTCCAAGAGTTTAACACTAGTTTTATTGCACTTTGAGGACATGTTTTGACAGAGGGAAAAACACTTGAGGACATCCACAAGGATGTTACTACATCACTTGATATTTTGATAACTCAAGTGGGTGACTTTATGGAGTAACTTAAGGAAGCCAAATGGATAAAAGGTAAATTTGAAAAAATTACCTTAAAGCTACATAATGAATTAAAGCATTGGGAGGAGGTTAAGCACCAGGTCGATCAAAGAGGACCTAGATTTTAGTATTTAAGGAACATGGGGATGACACATAATCTGGAACAGACTATTGACTTAGTGTGAGGTGATGTTGGACCCAAATTTTTTAATCAATTAATTCAAAGTGGTTTGGGAGTAATGAGCATACGAGCAAGACAAGGCATAAAATACCTTGGCATGGTAGACATTGGCACTTAAGAAGCAAGTCATGAATAACAAGAATGAAAAAAACATTGAGGAACTATGGATGCAAGACTCAGACAATTATAGTATGACTTGGAAAAGGGTGTGAAAGGCCAAAATGGTGAAGGAAATAGTTTGCACAATCATCATAGGAAAATAAGTCAAGTGCAGATCTAGTATTGACCCTTGAGAAGATAGGTGCACGTCATTGAATATATAGCATAGAGCATTTATATGTGGGGAATTAGGACCATATCAATAGGAATTCAACATAACGACGTGCCACAACTCATTATTATTAATGGTCATTGTTAAGTCATCACTTTATTAATGTTAAAATTGAATGATGGGGATAAAATCATGCATAAATACTGTTAGTTGTACTTATAAGGTGGTTGATGTTGTTGGTTGTTGTCATATAATAGTAAATATAATCTTGAGATTATTCATGTTCCTAATATGCATCAGTACCGGTGTTTGGTGATCATTGACATAAAATAAGATGGAATACTTGTGTTATTGAATATCGCTTGTAATCTTATTATGGAATTAATGGTACTACTATTCTTTTTCTTTATTTGTGCTTATCTCTTTTCTTGTGATGAATGGTTTAAGTATGGAATGAGTGGATGTTAGCATTAGCTTTAATATGGTAAATTTAGTTATAAATAAGTGCTTGTTCAATCAACTTGGTATATAGAGCCCAATGTATACACCATCGTATTAAATAACCAATGAGAATTATTCTTATGCTGCATGCTTTGAGTGAGCATACAATACTACTTCTCATGTGATAAGCTAATGCGTTAGCTAGTTGGACCTCTTATCCTCTTTGTGCATGCAACTAGGAAAAGTCATGCTAAATTAAAGTAAAATAATGCAACATGTATATCATAAATGCTCAATATTGGAGGTGTTAATGTCAAGCACAACTTCAACAACTAACCTTTTTTTTAATTTATTCAGTTTATTCTTTAAGGTCTATTGAATGAAGGTTTCAAGTGAAGAAGAAAGTGTACAATGGCTTCTAAAGTGAATCACACATATTTAATCATGCACCTAGGACTCGCAAACGAAGGCACCCATACCCATTTTTCCATAGAGTTAAAAAATACTACTAAATATTAGTGTTCTCTATAGGCAGTAACACATGCTGACCTCCTCCAAATAACAAGTCCTTGTTGCAAGAAGATGTGAAGCCTTGCTCATGATTCATCATGACCTCTAAAAACCTTATAGTCGATTTCAAAGTCACAATCACAATCTTACATATTCAATTTCTAGCTAAATTATACCTCTTTGGTATTTTCTCTTTTTAACATATTTCCATATTTAAAAAGTTTCAAATAAATATGTGATATACATTACATATTCTATACACTATAATTTTAAGCAATAATTTCTTATAATTAAGATTTAAATATTCTTTCTATTCTAAATTTAGTAAAATATGTTTTCTCATAAAAATTGCTATAAATTTTAATAAAATCTTGGATAAATTATTTTTCACCTTATAAAAACTCAGATTTTTTTTCTATTTATAACCATTAGTTTCTATTAGACGCACAAATTTTTCCAATTAAAACAAACATCACATTAAGGTGGCATTAGGATTTTCAATTTACCTTATGTAATTGTTTAATAAATTGCAATTAAATAGGATAGATTTTTTTAAAAAAAAAATTACTATCAAGTGACCTTTTTTTTAAATAAGAAACTTTTTAATTTATTGTTTTTTGGCTTCTTAACTATAAATTATTTAATATATAGAAAAAATTGAAATGAGTAATATTTTACAATTATAATTAAGAGGCTGTCAACTTACCAATTTTTTTTTTTTTTTTTGACTTCAAGATATTCAACGCATTTACATATATTAAATTAAAGTTTAAAATAAATTTTAAAATCTTATATTAATATTCATAAGTATTTTATTTAAGAGAAGCTACAATAAATTAATAATTTATGAGTGCTTTATCAAACAATTAAGTTCAATGTTTTAACATAAATTTATGTTTACAAATTAATTGACCCTAAATTATCATTAAATATATATAATTATAAAGATTTTATATAATAAATAGAAATATATTTAAATTTTTTGTTAGTTAATTTTATTATTAATTATACATAATTTTATAAAAATTATGTTATAAATAAAACTATATTTAAAAATTTTAATATCAAATTAATGATAGATCACCCGTAGTGTTCCCAAATATTAAGATAAAAATCAACTCACATTTTTAATATAACAAATGATAGACCACATTTAGTGATCCAAAATCAAAATAAAAACTGAGTACTAATGAGTCAGTTAAAATAAAAATGGCAAATTTTGTTTTAACTGACATTGGTGTTGTCTTGATAAAGAAAGGAAATCGATTTAAACTTTGATAAAGAGGTCAATCAAAGCTTTGTTCTTGTAAATTTATTATTAATTGATTTATTTATTTTTTAATCCTTAACAGTTCTTTTTTATCTTTATCATTAATTATCGATCTGTTGGAATACAAACTGAGACAATTAAAGCCATGCATTTGATTATTTCAAAAAGCTGCACTGGTCAATATTGAACAGCCTGATATGCTCATTGCTATAAACACACACTGCTTTTGTCTTGATGTTGAATTACATAGAGGAATCCAATCCGCCATTAAAATTTCGATACAGAGGTCAATCGAAGCTTCGTTCTCATATCAACATGGGCGGCCGACGCTTCACAACTCTAATGTTAATCTGCATCATTGCCATTGCCATTCCAACAGGTGAAGATATTTCATTATTTGTTTTTTTTGGTCTCCCGCTGGCTGCTCTTTCTGTCATTTTACAACGGTCGATGATAAATTTTATAATTTATTTTGATTAATAGAAGGCTTAAACGATACTAATGAATGTGAAAATGAAATCGATGAAATGCCAGCGGTTTTGTCACATACTCCAATTGCGGGTGAATGCGAAAAGATGTACAGCATAGAATCTTAATAAGTCTTGTCTCAAGTGTAGAATCAGCCGATTTAAAGACCGGCATGCTTGCTGTACATGCTGTTGGGCTGCAAAATGCTAATCCATTTGACCTTTTTAATGCTGGCTAGAAGATCATAAAATAAGTATCGCTGACCCATTTGAATAAAGGCCGTTTCATCATTTATGATGAATGTGTCTGAAACATCTTTTTACATCATATATATATATATATATATATATATCTGTGTGGTTTTTTTTGGTATTGTATGATGGGACTTTCGAAACATGGGAGACCGTTAATAGGGAGCAAGGCTCGAACTGGGGGTGGTTGAGTGGTTTTATGTTATTATTATTTGTTTTATTTTAATTGATATTTAAAAATATAATTATTATTTATTAATTTATGTTTACATTTTTCATAAAATTTATTATTAATATAATATATAGGCTTTTTAAAAATAAAATAAAATTATGAAATATACATAATATTATATTTAATTGAATGATTTTTAATATATGAAATAAATGCAATAGACATGAAAAATAATATATGTCAGATATTTTAATAATATTTTAAATTAAAAAATATAACTTTTATTCAATAAATTTCATAAATTTTATAGAGTCTAAGTTACAAGGCTAGTACAACTGATATTCATGAGAATTCATGATAAATAAATGTCGTGTTGTTGTATTGGGCTTGGAAAAGATTAAAGATCATTAACAAATAATTTGAATAAATGTTGGGTGTTTGTGGTCTGTTGAAGATTTTGACAAATAAATTTACGTCATACAGAATGGGGGTTTTGTGAATGTTTTTCTGATTTCCATTCTTTCATTATTCTTTTCATTTTGTGTTCTTCAAAGTGTTTCTGGGAAGCAAGTCACATGCTGAAGCTCCTAAGTGACTTTGGTATTTTATGGCATTATAGATTAATATTCATGTAAACATTGTAGTTTAAAATTATCTCCCTCCTTCAAATAAACATTTTTTTTTTTTTAATTAGGTATTTATTTGAGGAAAATTGATTCTTAAATCATATTTTATAATTAAAATTAAGTTTTTGGGATTAGATTTTCAAAAATTATATTACTTAAAATTAAGTTTTTAGAATTAGATTTTTATAAATTATGTTGTTATTGAATTAAATGATTAATTTCTCTAATTAAAGATTTATATAGAAAATGTTAGCCCAAAATCATATTATGTGGTTAATGTGATGTTCATAGATTCGATTTGTTGAAATTATATCCGCTATAAGTAAATTGAGTAATTCTTTTTATCAAAAATTTAATTGGAAAAAATTTAGTCCTAAGAATTTAATTGGATAAAATTGAGTCCCAAATCACATTATATGGTTGCAATAAGTTTTTTTGAGCTTTATTATCTCAAACTACATCCCTCATCAAACCAACTGAGTAATTGGATGAACAAGAGACTCAGATGGAGAAATTTGAGCCCAAGATCATATTATATGCTTGCAAACTTGATTGTGCCAAACAATATCCCTCATCAAATTAATCTAGTAATTAATTTAATTAGAGAGTCAATTGGAGTTAATTGATCCTTTATGTAATTGAAGTTAAGTTTTAGGGGATTAATTTCTCTAGATTATGTCTCTCATTAAACTAAATGAATAATTTATTCATTTAGGAATTCCATTACAAAAAACTGAGCTCTAACTCACATTATGTGGTCGCAATTACATTCACAAGGCTTGATTACCTTAAATTATATACCTCAATAAGCCAAATGATTAATTGGTTCAATTTGAGTCTCAAATAACATTATGTGGTCGTATTTAGGTTAACACGACTCAATTTATCCAAATTGCATCGCTTATTGAATAAAATCTCTAATTGACCTAATAATTGACTAAAATATGATAAATTGAACCCAAAATCATATCATATAATTTTTTATAAAGAGGTCAATCGAAGCTTTAATCTACGTCAACATGGATAACTAAACCTTCAAAATTCTAATGCTTTATTTTGCATCATTGACATGGCCATTCCAATAGGTGAATATATTTCAATATTTCTTTATTTTTTTAGTTTCCCAACTAATTGCTCTTTTCTGACCAATGAAGTTGTGTTATACAAGGAGAATCATCATTTTATACTGGTCAATGATAAATTTTAAAACTTATTTTGATTAATAGAAACCTTACTCTAACAAAGGCCATGTTGCGGCTTGAGTACTTACCGTAGGGTTGTGCATTGGGGTTGCTATTATTTTCTATGAAAAATGCCATGTTTAGTTCAATTGGAGGCTTAATGGAATGCATGAACTATTTGGTTGTAAAAGTAAGTGTTTTCCACTTGCAAAAGGATAAAATGTGTAGCTAAAATCTAAGACAAAAATGAAATTTAATATAATTTTTCTTTTTTTTGATTTCAATATAAGATGGAGAAGGGTATTTTTGTTTTGTATGGTCATTAATAAGACTTTGATACATGATTTTTTAGTGTCTTTAAATAATCATCGACATAAAACTTTCTTTTATTCATGTTGGTACTTTTCCTTAATCTCATTAAATTAAAACCTCAATAAATATTATACAAAAGTTAAAAGAGATTTAAACTCATAAAATCAAATGCCATTGATAACACAAATTTTTCTTTTATTCATGTTGATGTTTTTCTAAATCTCATTAAATTAAAGCCTCAATAACTACCATACACAAGTTATAAGTATTTCAGCCCATAACACCAAATAAGACTTACAAATCAATAGTTAATCTTTAATGTTTTGAAAGCTTCAAAATAAAGTTACTCTCCTTGAACAAAGAAAAATGCTTATGCTATTGCTTTCCCTTGAATCTAATTAAATTTATATTGTTGCTTCACTGAATCTAATTAAAATCAAAGTTGTAAATAATCTTGTTTGAAATCAAATTCTAACAACAAAACACCAAATGCCCTTTACAAATTGACATAAATGGTGATACATTGCAAACATTGAAAATAACGTATTACATTATATTTAATAAATAATATGTTCAATATGCAGTATTAATTTTATGCAGAAAATTAATATCTGCAAAGAAATGAATTCTTGTTTACTCTAAGAATTTGCAAGCTTCTCTACAAGTAGAAAAGGATTTCAATGAAATATTATACCATTTAAGAGTTTGATTTTTCTAATTCACTACTATGGTATTGAAAGAATGGTTCTTTACAAAAAAAAAAAAAAAAATTAGAATATCTAAAGGAATCTATGAGGCTTTGAAGGATACTTAGGTTTTGCTAATAATTAGCAATTCCTATTTAGGGGTTGATTTTTCTAATAAAAAGGCACCTCTCCAATCTGATTTGAAAGCTTGGGGAGAATTCATGCTGGGAGCTACTACACCTTCGAGCTGAATAGTTTTCTCCATTCTTGCATTCGACAGGGAAAGTCTTGGAGTTTTTTCGAAGATTATATAATCTTTCAATTTGTTAAATGTTTTTAATATATAAATTATTTGGGTAAAATATTGCCATCATACATATTTGTTAATTTAGTATCAAAAATATCAATTTGTGTATGGCAACCATGTGGACAACTGCAGGAGAATATTGTAGACTACAACATGCAGAGTATTAAATGCAAATAAAAGAAATACAAGAAATGGAATAATATAATTTGAAGGAAATTATAGACAACTTCTGTACCGTTGGAAATTTATTTAATCAAAATAATATATAAACATTCTAGAAATAGAAAACGCAAGTTGAAATCATTATTAAAAACAAGTTTTCGAAATTGATAGAATTGGACATATAACATAATATTTTTATTTATAATAATATATTATATTTAAATGATATAATATATATTGAAATATATAATATATTATATTATAATATATTAATATTATTATAATATAATATTGTAATATGTATTAATATTATATAATATTAATAATAAATTTAAAATATAATAATTTATTATTTTAGGAATAAAAAATACGTACTATAATAATAATATATATTTTTTATAATAATATTACATTAATATAATATTATATATCATAAAAAAAGATGTGTATTATTAGTATATATATGTAATTGTATAATAAAAGTATGATATAATTTTTATAATGTTTATACAATTAGTATAATTATAATATATTTATTGTTAATTTATATTATTTTATATATATAAATATATTTTATTATTGTAATATTGATAGGATTTTGGAGTTGAATTGTGCGATCATCCTTCCAAATTTACATTAGGAAAACAAAATTTCTTAAAAAATTTACAACCCAACAAATGTAAATTTGCTTCAAATTCTATAAATTAACCCTAAAATTGGGAATAAAGTGCTCCATATTTTATTCAATTATTTTCAATAAACAAATAAAATTACTCAAGTTTTTTGAATTAACTCTAATGAAAATGTTCTATTACAAATTAATAAACAAATTTGTTCTAAGTTTTGAAAATAAAAAACCAAAATTGCTTTGAAATTTGAAAATAACTTTGTATAAATTTAAATAAAACTACCATCCATATTATTTGGATAGATAGAGAAACTATATAAAGTAGAGAATTCTGAACCATTCATCTGTTTTTTGTTTTCCTGTAAAATAAAATGAGTGATTGTTTCTTGTATGAAAATAAATTCTGAAGTTACTAATTTAAGTGGGCTTTATTTGGGAAAAATTAAAAATCTTGCATGACTGATTGAGAAATAAATAAAAATTAAAATTCTTGCATGACTCATAGCCCAATGCAAGCAAAACCATTGTGATAGGGGAAGAATGGTTAAAAATAAATAAAATGTTTGAACAGTGAAAAGAAATGCAGCGGCAGGACTAGCTTGTTAGACGATCAACAAATAACAAATACGAAGCATGGTTTCATGGGAATATTAAATTTCATCTGATCTACCAAATGGCATGCAATTACTTCAAATGGCAATCGATTCTGTATTTACACACCATTTTTATTGGGTGGCACAACAACGTTGAGGAAAGTAAAAGATGGAGGCAAAAATAATAGTACCTCTGGCAGGTACCAATAAGAATAAGAAACAATACTAATGAATGTGATGCAATATCAACAGTTTTGTCACATTCTTAAATTGCCTCTGAATGCCAAATTATTTTCGGTCTTGTCTGAGGTGTAGAATCAGTCAAAATAATGACCTGTATGCCTGATGTACGTGTTGTTTAGCTCCATAATTCAGATCCATTTGACCATATTAATGCTGGTTGGAAGATACTAAAATAAACATGGCTGACCTCTCCATCTGAATAAAGGTCGTTTCATCATTTATGCTGAATGTGTCTGAAACCTCTTTTTACATCAATATATAAATGCCATATTAAATGTAATTATTGTAATTTTTTATACATTTATGTTGTTGTTAATTGTTTTATTCTAAGTGATCTTAGAAAATAACGAGTGATGGAATGAGGCCGTTCTATACACCACTTACTTCCTTTGCCACGATGATAAACATGTCACCAGGATTCGTAAGCATTCAAAGGAGGCCATGCTCAATAAGTTTAAATGGGTCTTTGGCTCCCTTAAGATTGATCCTTTCAATGTGAAGTTGTAGCGGCTTGTAGCCTCTCTTAAACAACACCTCAAGGTGGTAGATATCCATGCGACTAGAGGCGCCCAACACCATGCTTGGCTGCACTAGTTCAAAACTGGTGACAAAGCCTCCAAGGAGTTCTTTAAAGTGTTGAAACCCAAGCAATTTCATAGACAAATTAAAGCCATTAAAGTTTATCAATCCCAGCTTACCTTTTAATCCGATATTTCCTTGGCCTTTCTTGAGCATTACAAGTTGGTTTTCCAAGCCTAGCCTTTCTTTGAGCATTATTTTTCTTAAATTAGACTTGGAGAAATTTTATGACAAGATCGCATGGAAAAATATTCTTTCCATGCGGCTCTTAGATTTGTCCCCTACTTCATTTATGCAGCATAGACTTTGCTTCATGATTCCTCGCTCTACCTCACTATTAGTGGGAATCAGCTCATGAGGATAGAATTCCAAAGGTTTATTCTCCAAGGTTGTCCCATTGATCCAACACTTTATGTGTTATCCGTTGAAGCCCTGGGTTACCTCTTGGTTTTCAAGACTTCTCAACGGATCATTCATGGCATTTTTTTTCCTGACTACACCTCTCAATTCATCAATGGTCACTTTGTAGATGAAGCCTTCCTCACACTTGAGGAACAAGAGGCCACATTTAATGAATTTTCAATGCCTAGATATATTTTGTTTGGCTTCTATCTCTAACCTTCAATAGAAGAAAACCCAATGTTTTCAACAAACAATGATCCTTATGCTTGAGTGGCTTTAGAAGTATAATTGGTAGTAGATTGCTTGGGGGGAACAATTCATGTTCTTGGTCATCCCTTTCACTTTTGAAATTTTGTCGTACGAGCTTTGGTAATATGTCCTCAACATGATTAAAAGGAAGATTGCATAGAGGATCACTAAGCCCCTATCTCTAGTGGACAAGTTCCATATTTACACCAAGATCCTAGCTATCACACATGTTTACTATTCCTCCTATTGGGTTCCCTCCAAAGCCTATTATGATAATTTGGCCAAGCTTCTCATATATTTACTCTAGGCTAATTTTAATTAGGCTCAAAGTTTTCATCGGGTGCCCTAGGACATTTGTTGCCTCCTTCATGATAAATTTGGTATGGGCATCATTGACACCTATCGACAAAGTATGGCCTTGTGTGCAAAGTGGGTTGTTTAGGATATTGAGGGAAATAAATCTTGGAAAATTATTCTTAGACCTTATATCTCTTTGAGCTTTCCTTAGATGGTAAAACTAGTTGGCATAATATTGGATTCCAATCCCTCCTCATCACTACTGTGGCTATCAATATTACTAGCTCCTTTGTAGTCAAAAGTATATGGAAGGCTTTCAAAGTAGTCAAACCCCACTTGAAGTGGGTGAGGGATAGTGTTTTCAAAGGGTTACATTGTAATTATGATAGCTTATGGTGGTCTTATATACTCACTACTTCATCCATTTTCCTAGCTGAATTACTTGATATTAAAGCTCTGTGATTATTTTGAAAAGGAATTCACACTATCTGTCATTTGGTTAGCTCCAAAGATTTGATCCCCTAGCCTAATTCAAAAAACAAGTTTCAATAAAATAATGTTAACGTACCTTCCATTCATTGCATTCAATAATTGTTCCTTGATGTCATGTTGTATAAGTTTGGTGTGAAGCCTCTTAGGGCTTGGTGGAAATAGTGGAGGTGGAACTATGATACACACTTTAAAAGGTAATCTCTTAAGCTTCTTTATCAAGTGATGAGTCAATTCTCTCATACTCTAGATAAGCTCAATATGATTGGGGAATCCAATATTCTCTCAAGAGTTGGATTGCCCATCTAGATCATGTGTGGCACCTTATCTTGGAGCCCAAGATGGTCCATTTCTTGTGGAGTTTAATTTACCAAGGACTCCCCCTTGATGAGAAACTGTTCCACCTCCACATTCCCCACCCCTTCTATCCAACTTAAAAGTGGCTAGAATATTTTAAATATTTTTTTTGGTTTTTTTCCTAAAGTTTAATCTGCTTTGTTATGGATTCACTCATTATTTCAATGTTATCACTTTGAGTCTTTCTCTTGGCGTCAAGTATTTTTTGGAGATTTTTCTAATTGGCTAGCCTTTATTTCCTTTCTATAACAATTCTTCCATATTATCATCCTCTTTAAGATTTGGAAAGCTAGGAATAGTGTTATTTTTAATCATAAGGCCTCTAAAATTACATTTTATGTTAATAAAAAGGTTGTTGTTTCATTCATTTATTTGTAAATTCAAGACCAAGTTGAGAAGATGGTGTTAGACCTCTACCACCTACATGAGCTCCTTGACCAATTGGGGAGTTCCCCTTGCACCATGAGTAGAGTTTTTCTAGTTGGACCTCCTTGCAGTCTATCACCACCTCCTCTTAGAAGGCCTAAAAGTATAAGTTGATCCCGAAGTAGGGGCCACTTTTGTCTTCACCCTCCCTAAGCAAAGGATGGAATCCTCATGGCAAGTCTAATGTTTGTCTTTCACATTAGTCTTCGGTGAGCACTATTGTTCCTACACATCACATTGATGGTTGGCCTATCACTATTCATGATGACCCCCTAGATGGCTGGAATACTTGAGAAATCCTTGATGTGGAACTGCCTATTTGTTTGGTTCTTCCCAAGGATGATTCTTCACCTCTGTCCCCTGGAGTGATAGCCTATGCTTTTTTTTATACCTTATAGTTATTTGCACTTTATTTTGGCATTCCTTGACCGAATGATTTTGTTTTGTTGAGCTAGAATTTTCCTTTAGTTTAGAGTTTGAGCTGTGATTTGTTTGACAGATTTACTTTTTAACCTTCAGTAATTATATTTTTTGTTAATATAATGTGAAGTGTTCCAATAGTAATCTTAAAAAATAAGAATTATAATATGGTCGAGTAGCTTTAGATTTACTGATAATCTCTTTTTATCTATTTTAAGAGAGCTTACAATAAATATTATTTTCATAAATGGTTTATCAAAATCCTTGATTTGATGTTATGATATGAACTTATATTTACAATTTAAATGAAATGGGTGAATGTTATTCTCTATAACAAGCAAACTTAAAACCTTTTGCAATATGTCAACCCTATGAATTACATGTAGCTCAAAAAATGTAAAAAATAAATATATATATAATAAAATGATAATTGTTTTACATAATTATTTAAGATATGTATATTGATTTTATAATTACCTAAGATATGTATACTAGTTTTATATTTAAAATAGTGTCTTATTTGTATTTAGAAAAAAAAATTCTTATTCATATTTCTAACTAAAACTATATACAATAGATAAATATTATTTATAATATATAAATAAAACACATAACTCAATCCAATTAATTTAATATCATTTGGAGACTATCTCCTAACCTCAAGTTACCATTCATATTTTTTTGAACAATTCTATACTTGGCACACAAGTCTATCAAAGACAACTTCGTATTAATTGGCAAATACACAAATAAACACCATACAAATGATGTACTAGTTTCTAAAATCTTAAATACTTAAATATTTATATATTTTCTAATTAATTGATATGTGGATGGATATTATGATTTTATTAATTAAGTGATAATATATTTTAATTTTATTTGTTTTTAAATATATGAACAATAAAACTTTAAGGTTTTAATTATATTATTTTAAGAAAGAAAACTATTTTTTATTAACCCATAGAAGGTAAGTTATACATCTATTTAAAAATTTATTTATATTTTAAATTTGACACACACACACACACACACACACACACACACACACACACACACACACACACACACACACACACACACACACACACACACACACACACACACACACACACACACACATGACTAGGAATAATCTCCCAACCATCTTATTCTTTTTTTGTTTAGTTGAAAATAAAAAAAATTATATGAACTAATAAGAATGAAGCATTGACCAAAAATCTAAATTAAAATATTATGTTTGAGGAGTAAAAATATATTTGATTATGGAGAGGCATTATGATAATATGTTGTAATTATGATGGTATGTTGTAAGATCATGTCAAATGTTAGAATTATAGTGGTGATTAATATAAG
Source organism: Torreya grandis (assembly GCA_037957365.1). Lineage (NCBI taxonomy): Eukaryota > Viridiplantae > Streptophyta > Pinopsida > Cupressales > Taxaceae > Torreya > Torreya grandis. The sequence goes on along the minus strand of JARHVA010000780.1, from coordinate 1,752,159 downwards.
TTGAAAGTGTAATTGTAAATGAGATTTTTGTTTTACAAGATTCATAAAGTGTATTATTTCAATAGTTGCAAAGTTAACATAACTGATTCAAAATGAGAGTTTATAATCAAGGATCATTAATAAGTAATTTGAAGGATCATTAACAAGTAGTTTGAATAAATATTGGGTAGTTGTGTTTTGTTGAGGATTTTGACAAATAAATCTGTCTCATATAGAATAATATTTTTGTGATTTTTTTTTAATTTATAGTCATTTATTATTTTTTTTCATTTTCCATTCCGACATTTATTTAATAATAAAGTTACATATTGAAGCTCATAGTGACTTTGGCATTTTTTGACATCATAGATTATGGGTAGAAGTGTTTTTTTGTCATTATTAAGTTGGTTGATTTTTACAACAATTTCTATACTCATATGTGTAGTAATTTTTGTAGATCAAAATTATGTCTCGTATTAAAATAAATAAAAAATTATTTAAATCAAGGATTCACTTGAGGAAAATTGATTGTCAAATCACATTTTATAGTCAAAATTAGGTTCATGGGGCTAGATTTTTTTTTAAATTATCTCGCGCATTGAACTAAATGACTAATTTATCTAATCAAGGGATTAATTAAGAAAATTTTGACCCAAAATCTCATTATGTGGTTAAAATAATGTTCATGGCACTCAATTTGCCACAATTACATCTGTCATTAAGTAAATCAAGTAATTAGTTCTATCAAGGACTCAATTGGATAAAATTGAGTTCCAAATCACATTATGTGTTTAAAAATAGGATCAAAGGTCTTTATTGATCCATATTATGTCATGTATTGAAATTATTGAGTACTTGGTTCAACCAAAGACTTAATTTGGAAAACAAATGAGCCCCAAATCACATTATATGGTTGCAATTAGTTTCTTGGGGCTTGATTGTCCCAAATTGCATCCCTCATCAAATCAATTGAGTAGTTATTTAAATAAGTGACTCAAATGGAGAAAATTAATCTCAAATCACATTATATATTTGTAGCTTGATTGAGCCAAACTACATCCCTCCTTGAAATAATCAAGTAATTATTTTAATTAAGGACTCAATTGGGGATAATTGATCCAAAACCACCTTACGTAGTTAAAATAATGTTTTAGGTCTCATTTTATTATTTATATTATGTCGCTCATTAAACCAAATGAATAATTATTTCAATCAAGAATTTGATTACAAAAAAACTAATTCCCAACTCACATTATATGGTTGTAATTATTTTTAGAGACTTGATTTCCCTAAATTATGTACCTCATTGGACCAAATGATTAATTGGTTCAATTTGGCATTAAGTTGGTGAAATTTGAGTCCTAAGTCACATTATGTGGTCATAATCTAATTTTTACATGGATCAAATAATCAAAATTACATCATTTATTGAACTAAATCGACCCAATCAAATACTAAATTATGATAAATTGAGTCCAAAATAACATTATGTAGTTGAGGTTAGGCTCACAATTTTGAATAACCCAAAATAATTCTCTCATTAAACCAATTAAACAATTGATTCAATTAAAAACTGGGAAAAAATTAATCACAAATCACATTATATAGTCATAATTTGGCTCATAGGCCTTGATTGGCTTGTAATGCTATGGTATATTGCTCTTGTCTTATATATTGGTGTAGCATGATGATTATTTTGGCCTCACATTTCATCTCCTTTATTGGTTATTGGTAGTAAGATAAAAAAACGTATGTTGCATGTATATGTTTTTAACTTTAAAAGGTGACAAGTTTGTGACAAAATATATTTGTATAATACGGCTTTAGGTAGATTATTAGAATCTTATAAACACAGAAAAGTCTCTTCAAATCTACAAAATAAAAGGCCTTGAAGGTGAAGAATTAGAGCCTCATTATATATCCATAAATACACTATTTTTTGAAAATAAGATGGATCATTATGTCCCAAGTTTTGATACATTAGTAGAGATCATTAAATTATTTTCATTTAACTTATTTTATGATAATCATAATCTATGTGTAATAACTTTTCCCATATTGGTTTGCATGTGTCCTGTGATCATATGTGTTTTGTTTATCCAATAAGAATACTATGTATGGTTAAAATAATTATAAATACATGAACACTATTAATGAATTAATATTCACTAAGACAATTGATTTATATTAATACATTCATTATGAATATTAAGGTCAAATAGAAACATATCGTAGACTAAAACACTTATCATGCCCTTATGAGTTTTTCTAGGGACTACTATTAGCACTAGGTTTATGGCCATTTTAATCTTTCAATTTTCTTTCTACTACTTGGGTTGAGGGACCCTTTTCCTTCATTATATTAAAATAAATAAATAATTATGAAATAAAAATGTCCATTATTTTTAAGGATTCTAAATAAATGAAATTTTACAACTTAAAATTTATATTTTGTATATAAAGAAATAATAGGTTCATAATTTATATTATGAAAAAATAGAAGTTAAAAAAATGTATACAATATTTAATTGATAAAAAAAATTAATCACATTTCAATCCATATTTATATATTTAAAATATTTATAAAATATAAAGTAAACAAAATAGTATAGTTATTTCGGATAAATATTTGTAAAAGACACTAAGAGACATAATTCTTGAGGCACCTATATTATATTAAATATGTGATATAATCATAATAGACACCTTAAGAATGATCTCTCTCAACATATTTTAAATAGATTTTTATAATATTAGTATGCTATTATAATATGCAAATATTGTATTTTTATTTAACATATAATCTAAAATGTACATCACATTAAATGATAGTAAATGAATTTTCAAATCGTTCAAGTATGCAATATACATAAGATAAAATGACAAAAAAAGATTAACATTCATCAAAATGTGCAAACACACCACATAAAATGCCAAATAATTAATCATTTCATATTCATAGAATGATTTTTTTAATAATTACATGACATTATTTATCTTTTAAGAAGTTTAGTTTTTCTTCCTTGAGTTTTTGTTTAGAAAGTTATTTTCCTTTTTTCATATTTTTATAGTGGCCATATATAAATCGAAGAAACATTATTAGTCCTTACAAGGACTTTACACAAGATATAGCCACATATATTAACCTTATTATTTATTTTTGTCCTATATTAATTTTAGCTTTTGAAAGAGTCAAGCCTTGTGATTTGTGCATTTTTAATGCCCAAGACAACTTTAATGGTAGTTAGTGTGTATGACCCATTTGGATTCATGTAATTATAATTATATGTAGAGTTTCAGTTTGAAATAGTATTATCAAGTAAATAATTTTTACTAACCTAAATAACTATAAAGGAAAAATAAAGATAACCATGTAGCTAGGTTTAACTCAAAGGGATCAGTACATAGGTAAATGAGAGAACTCATTAGGAAAGTTTTGATAAAAAAATGAATCAAACACTAATTATGGCTTATATATTCAATTTTAATGTTTATTTACAATTATATCAAGTTTGATTTATGTTAAAAAAAATTGATGGTCAAAAGGGAATGCTGTTCATTCACCTACCATGTATAAATTTTGTATTATGTTGTTTCGATCAATGTAGAATACATTGCATGATTGAAAGAGAATGGAACATTTTCATGAGTCCATCAGGACTACATATTTGATAAATGTGAAGTGGAATGACAACCATTTTCCCTATAATTGTAACTATGTTGATGTACATACATGTTCATGAACTAGTATCATTCCCCCTAAATATGCACTAAATGATATATAATGGTATGAATATATATGATGAACTTGTATATCAAAGTATGTGGATGTGAAAAATTTCAATCTTGTTCTTATAAGCTAATTTTCATATGCCTATGCATAAATACCCAACTGTGTATTATATTATGTTCCTAAGTATGTAAAGTGAATGCATATGATTCTATAATCTATATCAATGGGCCAGTATTTTTCATGTATCTAAATCAATATACTATTAGAACCATTAGAATCTATGAAATATATAATTTTTTTACTATGATCTAAGTTTTTGCTCATGCAGGCTTATATCTCTATGCTCTAATGGGCCCATTTTTGAGATGAGGGATGCATCATGTAAGTTAGTCATATCAAAAGAAGATTTGAATATATAATGTCAAGGGTAAAAATAGGGTCATGTAATATAATTTGATAATGTGGATAATATGTCATCATAAAAATGTATAGATTGATCAAGACATGTAAATGGCATATAGAATGTAGGCAATGTAAGTGCTATGTATAGACATATATATAAATGAAGCATGAAGCATAAGTATTTTTAAATAAAAATATGTAGTAGAAGTGCATGATAATGATCATGGAACCCCTTAGTGTCATCAACATTTAAAAATTCAATTCTTAGTGTCACTCATAAGTCCAACAACCACATACAAGCAACATAAAATGTCTAAATGAATAAGGCGAAGGGCCAAATGCTAGATGACATGAATAATGCCACAAAAAATGGAAATCAAGGATGTTGTGCATCAATAAATGCCAAGGGCCACACAAAAAGTAACCTATTATGTAAAAGAGTCACAACATCAATGAAGCATAGAAAAAGGAACTAGTCTATATCATCCATATATCAATGTCACATCATAGTAAAATGTCCCATGTTGTATAGTGTGTAGTAAATTATTAACTATTAAGATCAATATAAGTGGACCAACCTAGTAAAAAGGTCATATAAATATATAACATGTAAGAGTGAAACTTGTGAAACAGGATGCCCCTAGTATTGGTATGGCTACTGGGTATAGGGAAAATGAACATTTGCATGTCCTTGTGTAACCTTATTAGGAGGAAGGTGTGAATTATAAGTATCATACATTTTTATAAGATAAATAGGTGACAAGTGTAACACATACTAGATTTTCTATAAAATATTGTCTCATGAAAGATAAATAAACATATTGAAATTGAACAGTTCATTCAATTCAAAAAATGAAATGTCATGAAGATGAAGAGTCAAAGTCTCTTGAGAACATTACATATACTCTATTTTGTAAAATAGTTAAATTGGAATGTAATATTAGATATAATTACGTGATAATTTTTTAATCAATAATCTTATGTCAATTGTATTATGCATGTGTATAAATCATAATTGGATTCCTCATATCTTACTTGTAAATGAATGTATTCTTGAATACAATTTATATATTAATTATTTAAAAACTAATCTATTAATAAGTACATATACGCTAATGAAAAATTATAAGAAATCTTTATGTAAGCACCTAAGCTTTCCTTATCTATATCCATGTTTATAATAATTTAGTCTCATTACAACATTGAATACTGAAACAACTAACATGTCCTAATGTGTGATTCTATAGACTGTTGGTAATAATGGTTATATTAATAGGACCTAAATATGTTACAATGTTTACTTGGTCAAAGGGACATTGAAAATTGGATAGACATAAGGATATATAAGTTTTCAAAGGAATACGATATAATTATAGGAACTTATATATAGGAGATCATTTTAAAATGTATTCATGGATAAATTCATGAAATATTTTGGTACGAGTTGATTATGTTGTTAATATCATGGAATTAGGAAAATATGTAAATACTATGTAACTTATACTTGAATGGACTAATGCAAGTAATCATTGGGTGAAGATTATAATTGATGGGTACATTATAAAATTTGTTATTCGGGGTTACATTATGTTTGAAGATATAAATGACTTATTTTTTAGAGGGATTAGAAGCAAGATTTTGAAGTGACTCCCTACACTAGTGAAGATGTTGGTTGTGGAAAATGCCATGGTGGTGATTCTAACCGATATAGAGTAGTCACTAAAGGCATGATGTAGATGCAAACTAAAGGGATTTTAATGAAGAATAACTAAACCAAGAAACCCAAAACTAAACATAGAGAATGGATAATGAAGAGAGGTAAAATTAGAAATTATGTTTTAATCATTAAAGAGAGATACCATAATGAAAATAATGGAATAAGAATTTTTCTGTGGGATATGAATTGCTAAAAGTAATTGCAGGTAAGAAAAGTAAGAACTACAAAGAAAAAGAAAGGAATTAGATATTCAGAAGGATAATCTAAAGCTAAAGGTTAGAGAACACTAAAAGAGAAGATACAAAACAAAAAAACCCATAAATAATGAATAAATTGAATAGGAATTATAAATTGACCCTAAAATATAGGAAGGAAGAGAATGGAGACACCATGGAAAGGTTAGAAAAATATAATTAGAATAAATTAATAATAACTGTAAGGAGTAATCACTAAGGAAACAATTGTATGGTGAATAATAATGTAATAATCATTGATAATTATTGATGAAACAAAAACTAACATCAAGTTTAGGAATGAGTCTGATATAAACTTTAGACATGGTTCATTCACTTGAATGGGACACATCCATTGTGCCTATTTTAATAACTGAGAATAGTTGTCCAAAAGCAATCATAGAATTAGTTTAAATTAAAAAGTGGTTTAAATAAGTTGTAGAAAAAATATTTGGGAATACAAAATATATTGGATGTGGAGACATTTAAAATATTGAGTCAATTTTTCTTGGTGTTCCAAGAATTTTTCTATTAAGTTTGTATCCACCAGTGAAATCATTATCAGGAAAGTTGGTTCTATATAGTACAATCATAAGAAATATTTCATTTTTTGTATGGGATTTTTCCACTTTAACACCATATGATGGGTCTACTTACCCATAACATTATTTATTAACTTTTAAAATGAAGTGGTAGGTTAAGGGTGTGACAACTGGAGGTGATAAAATGTGAACACTCATAGAATCCTTTAATGGTCAAACTCTAGAGTCCATATTTAAAAATAATCATGCAAACATGAATATTCCTCATGTGAAGGATAAATTCATAAGAGTATTCAAAATTCATAAATGCGTGAGTTATACAAATAAATATTTGAAATATATTAGAATTAGTAAGGGACTATGATCATCAGTTTTGAGATGTGATGAACATGGAAAATTTTTAATTAGAAGACTGACATAAATACACATGGTTTGTAAAAGTATTGAAAAGTAAGATTTGATTTGCTATACAATGAACTCAATTTATAAAAAAAGCTTATGTGAAATCCAATGTGATAATAGCCAAGTAAAGAGAATATTGTATGGAATACCCTCCTAATATGACACAAACTCATACTAAGTTAGATGTAATATTGTGCAAGATGGAGGAACTGAAATAAGGAAAGAAAACATTACTATATATATGGTGCATTAAATGTGAATAAGAGGGGCACATCTGAAATGAATGTAATAAAATAAAAGTAGTGTTCTATGAACTATCTCACATTATAGGACATGCAATTGTGAAGTATCACTTATTACAAAAATATGTGAAACAATCATGAAGCATACTATATACATTATGTAAATCCCACAACCATGATGATGATACTTATAGGGATATTTAAAAGATAAAAAGTATTCAATAGAAATGTTTTTAGAGTGGCTGCATAATAATATCTAGTTCTAAAACTTAATGTGCAAACTCTAGATGTTGAGATCAAAACATAAGGTGGATAATGTCCTAAAATAGCATAGCCTACAACCCAATAGAATCCTTAATATCCTCAATACTAAATAGTTTGGATTCTTCAGTTACCATAATAATATGTAACTTGGTTGGAAACCTCAGTCGCAATAGTTTCAACCAAGATAGACACCTCCTTATCCATAATATCAACAAGGATAGACACCTGCATCACCACCACCACAACAAATAAGGTACCTTATTATTATTAGACTTTTAATGTAGATGATAATCTAAACAAAATAAATGGTGGGGATCACTTGAAGATAGGGAGGGAATTAAGGAGGTTATCAAGGGGGATTTTAGTGAGTAAAACAATTGAATGTAAGGAAATATAAATCCTATGTAGTCTATTACTTGTTAACTATGTGGAGAAATGAATAACATCACATGGAATTGTCCCTATGATCCAAAAAGGGAAAATTTCCATGCATATTGGATCATTGTTGTTTGAAATTATAACAAGGATTTACATATTCGTAATAAAAAAAGGAAGGAGAAGATGGTTCATAATATTAACATGGTACATTATTACAATAATAACCATGATTGTATCTAGGTTATGGCTAGAAATAAACATAAAGAACAAGGGTTTCCTCTTCTTATAATACATGAATAAAAATAGATCAAAAAAGTGTGAGAGGATATGTATTTAGACCCTACAAGAGATAAGGTTATAATTAATGAAGAAACACAACTATTACAATAAAACCAAATTTAAAATAGCACTAAAGGGGATCCTACTATAGTAGATTCTCAAATGTATCGATAGATCATCTGAATATTAGGATAGGATGGACTAGTTATAATCTAACGTATTTGTTAGAATTAGTTAGAACTCTATGAAATGAATACATTTCCCAAAATATTAAAAATTTATTACATTATTTCTTGGATTACACATGGAGAGGAAAATAGAGAGTAGAGTGAGCGATGTGGTATACCAAGGATAAGAAAACATGGGATGTGGTTTATGAAATGGATAAATAGATTGTAGTTAATGATTTTAGCAATGTTATCTTTGATTTTTGAAGTAACATAACATGATTCCTTAGTCGACTTGGGAAATTATTAGAAGGATAACTCTTCTTACAGTTTTGTTAGTCTTAGCGTGGGGAATATGGTAAAATTGAATCTATTGGGAGAATTTAACACATAGATATAAAAGTGGATAAATTAAGTTTAAAGGGTTTGAATTGATTTTCATGAAAACATATGAGGCAAAATATCTTGTGATAATTGGAAAAAATGGGTTTGTTATGGTCATGTGACTATCAACATAGCTGAAAACCAAATCAAAGCACACTGGTAAATGTTATAATTTTCATACCTTTCAATAAAGTTAATAAATATCCATAGATGATCCCAAAATAATCATCAACACCATTTATTTATATAGGTATGATAGTTGTTTCAAAGTCAGTACAAAGCCAAAACTTGAATTCCTACAAGGTAGAGAGTCTACCTAACTTTTGTAGCATGGATAGCACATTCCGTAGCCATAGAGAATAAAACATACTCGGTCCTAACACATCTAGATGCTTAGAACATGCCAACATTTTCAAATGGAAAATTGTAAGTCTCCTTCTATGCATTATCCTACAAAATCAAAGGTTGATCAACTCTATCAGTTAACTCCTAGATATATAGATTGTATTAAACCAACTAATGAAGGGAATTTTACATGGGAATCAACTTCATCAATAATTGGTGCTTCATATCCTCATTTTATAAATTAGGCATGTGGAGATGACAAAAAAAATGTGTGAATGGTTTTTTCCCCATAAAGACAGTTGGCCCAATATTTTCGTATATAATATCTAACATAATTTTATCTCAGGATGTATAATCATGTTATAGATATATAAGTGTAAGTTAATGTGCTAAATTATGCATAGAAAGGAGTTACTATGAACTGGTGGGTTGTTAATAAATCTAACAAACTATTGGGAAGGAGTGTGTGAAATGCTATGAATAAGATTCAAGTTTCAAGTTCTATGTCAGAGAAGTGGTTTTTTTTTTTGGAGGGAGATTACCTAGAGATGTTTGTTCATAAGTGCATCAAGTATGAGCATCATATCAAGTGGATCCAAGGTATTGGGCACATTTTTTTCAACATAAGTTAGCTTGTCTATCCCAATTTTGGTACATGCATCTGAAACATGGATAGGAGACTCAAAATTAGGAAAAAATACATAAAGACTTCATTCAAACATTTATATTTGAAGATGAAAATATGATGGTGCATAGGGATCTAACTAAATTTTAAATTCTGTTATATCATGGGTGAGAAGAAGATATACATTACGCACAAAAACATAAATTATATGTTGAGATAAGGGCAAGTCTTCACACAACTATAAAGTTGTATCATTCTATGAAAGAGAAATGTGAATTTATGTTGAAATCTTGTAATAAAATCTAAAACAATGCATGGAACCCTTATCATAGTGAAAGTGAAGAATACATGGACTTGAATGGATTCTTTGAACCAGAAAAGGATAAAAAGGAACTTGTACCAAAGAACATAGGAGATATAGAAGTGGATCATTCGAGAATACTAAATATCATAGATAAAGTAAGGAAAAGAAAAGTAATGGATTTAATTTATGTCAAAACAAAAAAATATATACAAAGAACTGATGCAGAATAAAATTGACAACATAAATATAGAATCAATACCAAAATTAACATATTTTGGTGACTATTGGATGCAAGAGTGGATATTACAGGTAGTTCAATTACTATGAGATTATGATTATGTGTACCCCATAAAAATATTAGTTTTTAAGGGTGTAAACTATTTACTTGATAAAATTCATATTTGCATATTGATCTAAAAGAGTGCACACACCAAATCAAAATACAACCTTATATTCATAATCCTAATATGAAAATGAATGTCAAAGCATAATTAAATTTGATGGAATAAGTTGGAATCATATATGCAGTCAATTTTTTTTTTTAGTCCCATGGTGGTAGAAACTAAGAAAATAAGGGAGATACAAGTCTATAACGATTACCGAGCATTGAATGATGTTTTTTTCAATGATCCATTTCCATTTCCTTTCACACATGAAGTACTTAAACCACCTAGAAATTGGTTTGGCCTCATCTTTTATTGTCATTCTTGGATTTTTGGAAATTTTATTTTTTCAACCTCCCTTATGCTACTAGGGATAAAGGCCAATTTCCTTCATTATCTCTTATAAAAATAAACATCAATAACTATGAGTAAAAAAGGCCAGCTATTTTTAATGATTCTAAATAAATAAAAATTTAGAATTTAAAATTCATATTTAGTATATAAAAGATAAATTTAAACATGTCACTTCTCCACTCAATTACTTAAGGATCCCTCAATTTAGCAATATTAGATAAATAAAAAAAGGAAGAGATTTTTTATTTTTCATTTTTTTTTAGAGTCTATGTTTTTACAATCTATAAGATTGAGTAAATGTTTTCAGGAAATCATTGTGTGTTTAGTTTTTAATTGATACATTTCAAATCACTATCTATGATTTATCAAAAATGTGAATTCATAATTATTTTCTCCAAAATAACATTGATCATCATTTTTTTAACAATTTTTGTGATCATTAATCATGTTGGCACCCTATATTACCCAATAGAAACGAGTTTTTAACTATTATATATTAGTGTATTCTCTAAGATAGATTTATACTATGATTCATTTCGCCATTATACTATGTGATTAAAGTAAATTGATGATTATAACTTTAAAAATAAGTAAATTTTTAATTGAGACATGAAAATTAATTGATGATGAAAATAATACAATCAATATATTTAAAACATAATAAACTGAATTTAAAACAAAACCCAGAATTATAATTGGATAAATATATACTAAGATATAATAATAATATATACATCTCCCTACACATACACTTAGGGCACGGTAGTAAGCTCATATTGTTTTCCTCTCCTCATAATAAGCACCTACTCTTTTACTTTTGGGAAATTAGTTACACCATAACTTTATACACTTAGGGCCCAAGTTATGTCACTAGCACTCTTGTGCGTAACTTGCTTATAGTTCGAGGGCAATTATTAGTTTTTTAATATTTTATTTATGGGTTCTTCAAGTCCCATCAAATGGATATGATCTTATTTTTTTTTAAAACTGTACACCTATGATTTGCATTGATAATACCTTTTTGTATGGAGTACATTAAACACTTGTCACTTTTTTCATGGGATATGTGTGTTCGTATGGTATGGCAGTAGATATGTATTTGCATATCATTTCAGATCCATCTCCACAACACTCAAAATAAGAGAAAGAGGACACATCAGGTGTTCATCATACATACCATACACATCCTCTACCAATTACATACCAATCACCTTCAATTGAGGTACATCCTTTGAGGTGTATGATAGTTGTGTATGAGTCTAGAGTTCCACCCAAACCTTCGATATCATTTTCAGATTAGGATATTATTGAGGATGATATAGGGTAAAATGAACTTTTTATCAAAGCACATATCTATAATTAGCCTATCCATAGTGTACTCATTGACAATGGTTCCAATCTTAATATGTGCGCCTTCACACTAATACAACATTTGGGTTATTCAGATTAGGATATCACTTTGATAGACACAATTATTATTGGTTTTAGTGGGCATGTTCTAAGTTCATTAGGCAAGATATCACTTTCATTATAGGTTGTTCCTATACATGTGGCTGCACCATTCACTATAGTTCTCAGCACAATAGTTTTTAACATATTACTTGGTCGATCACGGATTCAAAAACTCAAGGCAATACCATCTATAACTCATATATGCATGAAGTTAATTCGAATTAATCAAGGTATTATAGTTAGTGTAGCTCCTTATGAGTCACCACTCCCCACTTTAGAGCCATTTATTAACTCCGAGTGACCAGATCTAGTTCTTCCACTAGTTTTAGCTTCTCCTCCAATTTCTATTCCAGTTCCACTTTAGGTTCAGCCACAATTATAACATCCATTTCCAGTAAAAAGGGTTCATACACCCTCATAATTTTAGGATTCTATTTACACTTCTTTGGTTTACATAGGTATCTTCTCTAAAAGATAAGCAGAGTCTACTTGGTGTTTACCTGAGCTTGTTCTCATGCTATAAATAGGGATGAAGATTATTGCTGTGTTATATGATGTGGCACCTTATAACCTTCACTATGTCAAAAAGGGTGTCTATGCATATGTAGTTACCAGGTATAAAAAGAAAGGTAGATACCTCAACAAACTCGATGACTGGAAAAAAGCCCTCCACTCTGTTTCATTTATCTCTGGCTATGAATGCAGGAAGAATAATAAGTAAGATAACTTATCTAATTTCCATCAATCAATGAATATTTTAAATTTATTTAGATTGATAATACTTCTATATTTTCCATAGATCAATTTTTTTTAAATTTTTTAATATGATCTTTTAAATTTATTAGAAATAATTGACTTTAGCCTAGCACAACATTTTTCTGATCAACTATTCATTTTTGATAATAAATTGTAAGTGATTATAAGTTATGTGAAATCATCACATCCACTATCCTAAAATAGGTAGAAATGAAAATTCCTTTAGATGTTGTAAAACATTTAGTTAGACTAGATTAAATTATTACATAAGAGAGGTATGCAGGGGAATATAAATGCATATAATGGGTACAAAAGTGAAAACATGAGGGAAATATGTACATAATGGGTGTGAATGTAAAAATAAAAAAGGGTTAGAAGGCATACAAAATTCAACACATGTCTAGAAGTGTGGAAAAATAAAAATGAGAGAAAAACCAGTACAAATGGGTTAGGAGGGAAAAAGTAGTTCAAGATTTTAAGAATGAAAATTTAAATATTTTCATAGAAGACATGCACTATGAGGAAAAAGAGGATGGGATAGGTGTATTAAATGGAAAAAGTGTTAAATATAATGGAAAGCATGCCAAAAAAACATCATGGCATACTGTTTGAAAATATTAATGGGTGAAATTATGGATGAAGGCATAAGAGAGTAAATTCATGCAAGTTCTCAAGACTATATGGAGTTAGAAGGTCCTCATTTTAATACTTTATTGTTAAAATTTTTATAATTGATGGATCCCAAGCAAATAATTTTTAAGCCAATTGAAGGAGAGTTTATCAAAATATAGTGCCAAATTCAAAACTGAGAAGTGAGGTGATGATCATGAATGAGGAAAATAGTGAAATTATGATTAAAAGAATGTTTTTTTAGGAATTTATAGGTTAAGGGTATTGGTGTCTTCCATTAGAGGATGCTAAAGTAGAAATCCAAAGAAATTAAAACCAAGAAAAATGTATTCCATTAGAAGAGTCAGATGATAATGCCTCAACCTTCGAGCTCCTTAGAGGGTGATGCAACCAAATTAGAAGGCCTAAACAAGTGAACCTTTACCAATCATTGCCAAAGAGGAAGACTATAAGGTCATTGGACTAAGACCTATTTTGATTTAGGAGTAAACCCATAGTGATTCCAATGTGTAAGTAGAGAGTGTGGCACAACAAACAACAAAAAATATCTCAAGAAAAAACCAACCATGATTTGTGATGGGGGGAAAATAAGTCCAAAACACCAACTCCACCCTCTATATTGATTGATGAATTGAAATAATTTAATTTGGTATTGCATAGAGAATATTGGGAGTTTAAGGTGTCCTCATGTCAATTACTCAACTATAACCACCACCAAATCTAGAATGAGGAAAATTTACAGTAAGAAGACAGAGCTGAATATCGAAATATAAGATATGAGGTCACCTATGAGCTCACAATTTTTAATCAATTGAATGATACTAGGTTTTTCCAATTATTTCACTTGCCTTACATTGGGAATCCCATAGAAGTGGAATATTTTTGATCTTACACATCCATGAGGAATGCTTGTATATTGTAGCACATAAAATGTAAATCACTAGCCAATAGGTTAGAAAAGTGATAGGGTTACAATGTTTAGGCATGGATGTTAATATGGATCTGAAGGACTAGAAGGAAGTGGAGAAGGTATATATAGTGATAAATTATAAGGAAAGCCATGTAATTTATATCACTAGCCTCCAAGACCCTACCATTTAGGTAGCTTCATGCTTGGAAATGAACAACATAGGGATAGAGATAGGTGGAAAGAGGTAGATATGACACACCTCTATGTGGCAAGCCAGATGGCCCAAGGGTAAAAATAAATTATGCCTAGTACTTCACCAAGTAGATTATGGAGAATGTAGAGAAGGATCACTGCCTTCCAAACCATAAATTTCTGTGAAGCATGATTCTTATTTTGTTATTATTTGATGAGAGTGGCATTCCAGAATATGTTGGAAGAGATTTTAAGTGGGTGTAACCACTAGAGAACAAGTTCCCTAAAAAACTATTTCAATAGTTCACTTGTGCAAACACCATCTCCCATTCCCACAAGCTAAAAATGAAGGGATGGTTTAAGGGGCTAAAGGAATCATTCAGTAATGAATGGCATGTCCCTAAAGACTTTCTAGTGTAAATAAGGAATCAATCCTAGTTTGTTGTGATGCAACATTAATTGCTTGTGCAAATCTAAATGGATCCCAAAATTAACTTAAATAGGTGGCTTAAGATTACATACGATTTTACTAACAAATACTTCAAAAATGTTATGAATTACATTGTCAATGAGTGTAAGGTGCATATTAATGCTGATAAAATTAATGATGAAACTCATACTCTTCAATAAATGTATGTTTATCTTCAAATGAAAGAATATAGGGAGAAAAATGAGATGGATATCACAAATATCAAATCACAATATATTCTTATTAAGGGACATATTCATATTTGTACTACATGCTCAAGCATAAGAAGAAGGCTTCATGCAGCTAGGAGATCCGTAAAGAAAACCTTCAACTCCCTCCATAAATAAAAACATAGAGAAGGTAGGGAAACAAAGAGAAGAGGATAAGGCCTAATGCCACTGGGGGTACATATGAGGAGTAACCCAAGTAGTAAAGGATGGCCTCATCACCTTTTAGAGACTAAGTCATGCTTATATAACAAGAACAAAAGTTCTTTGACACTACCCAATAGAGATATATTCCTTTAAGATAGAAGCATTCTAAAAAAAGTGTTAGGGTATAAAAACAAATGGTGGTGACTCCTTAGCCATCCATTAAAAAAACTTAAGGAAGTCACCCATGAGAAGAGGGGGCAGATAGAGGCGCAAATCTAGGTGCTAGGGACTAGGATGCTAGTTCAAACACCCAACAACAGATTGATCTAGATGTCATGATCTTTAAGTGTGTTTTAAATAAGGGAAAGGGGCTTACTGAGTAATAACAAGAAACTAAGGGTGATACCTTATCCATCAAAGATATCTCCAATGAATGAACCAAAAGTAGAATTGTATATGTGGGAGTATTTCCTTGAGAAGGACTCATCTAATTAGACTCTACGTGATCTCTTTTTTTATATGGATGTGTTTAATGAGGAACACCATTTCGAGCTTCCATCAGCTAACATATATTTAGTTCTATAAGGCACAGAGCTTCTTGAAGCATTTTGGGTGGATCCCCGATAATGTTCACCAGCTTGCTTCCCAAGCAAGCATGACCCTTATTAAGTTGGCTTTGGTAGTTATATGAAAAAATTCTCTAAAAGGATATAATGTTAATCAAATTTAGTAATATCATCAAGTGATCATCACCTTGTATCAAAATTATTGCGTTAAAAGAATAAAACATGAATAGGAATTAAATGAACTCAAGTGCTAGCTGAAAGTAGTGATTGTAGATCGAGTAAAGACTCTAAAACTATGTAATTTAATTTTATAACAAGATATGGAACTTGCCAATGGGGTGCCCCTTACAGGTGAACCTATTGAAAAGCTGGAGACTTAGGTGAATCTTTTGTTACAAAAATGCAAAGACCATGTCAACCTCTATTATAAGAAAACTTGGGCTATGGAGTAATTTGTAGAATTTATAGAGGTATTTAGAATTTTTATTCACAAATAGGTGTCATATCTCCCATAGAAGATGGGATTTTTATCAGGTTGGCATGACCAACCAAAGTTTTAGAAGCTAGGATTCAATTGGAGGAACACCATTGCTAGTAACTAGCTGAGAATACACTCAGACTAAAGGATAGAGTCTAGGACACTAAAGAATTTCAAGATGTGGATGCATTCAAAAATAAAACTAGTGCTCATTTCCAAGAGTTTAACACTAGTTTTATTGTACTTGGAGGACATGTTTTGACAGAGGGCAAAACACTTGAGGACATCCACAAGGATGTTACTACATCACTTGATATTTTGATAACTCAAGCGGGTGACTTTATGGAGTAACTTGAGGAAGCCAAATGGATAAAAGGAAAAATTTAAAAAATTACCTCAAAGCTACATAATGAATTAAAGCATTAGGAGGAGGTTAACCACCAGGCTGATCAAATAGGACCTAGATTTTAGTATTTAAGGGACATGGGGATGGCACATAATCTGGAACAAACTATTGACTTAGTGTGAGGTGATGTTGGACCCTAATTTTTTAATCAATTAATTCTAAGTAGTTTGGGAGTAATGAGCGTACGAGCAAGCCAAGGCACAAAATACCTTGCAATGGTAGACATTGGCACTTAAGAAGCAAGTCATGAATAACAAGGATGAAAAAAACATGGAGGAACTATGGATGCAAGACTCAGACAATTATAGTATGGCATGGAAAAGGGTGTGAAAGGCCAAAATAGTTAAGGAAATAGTTTGCACAATCATCATAGGAAAATAAGTCAAGTGTAGATCTAGTATTGACCTATGAGAAGATAGGTGCATGCCATTGAATATCTAGCATAGAGAATTTATATGTGGGGAATTAGGACCATATCAATAGGAATTCAACATAACAACGTGACTCAACTCATTATTATTAATGGTCATTGTCAAGTCATCACTTTATTAATGTTAAAATTGAATGATGGGGACAAAATCATGCATAAATACCCTTAGTTGTACTTATAAGGTGGTTGATGTTGTTGGTAGTTGTCATATAATAGTAAATATAATATTGAGATTATTCATGTTCCTAATATGCATCAATACCGGTGTATGGTGATCATTGACATAAAATAAGATGGAATACTTGTGCTATTGAATATCACTTGTAAAATTATTATGGAATTAATGGTACTACTATTCATTTTCTTGATTTGTGCTTATCTCTTTTCTTGTGATGAATGGTTGAAGTATGGAATGAGTGGATGTTAGCATTAGCTTTAATATGGTACATTTAGTTATAACTAAGTGCTTGTTCAATCAACTTGGTATATAGAGCCCAATGTATAAACCATCATGTTAAAGAACTGATGATAATTATTCTTAAGCTGCATGCTTTGAGTGAGCACACAATACTACTTCTCATGTGATAAGCTAATGCGTTAGCTAGTTGGAGCTCTTATCCTCTTTGTGCATGCAACTAGGAAAAGTCATGCTAAATTAAAGTAAAATAATGCAACATGTATATCATAAATGCTCAATATTGAAGGTGTTAATGTCAAGCACAACTTCAACAACTAAACTCTTTTTTTAATTTATTCAGTTTATTCTTTAAGGTCTATTGAATGAAGGTTTCAAGTGAAGAAGAAAGTGTACAATGCCTTCTGAAGTGAATCACACATATTTAATCATGCACCTAGGACTCACAAACGAAGGCACACATAGCCATTTTTACATAGAGTTAAAAAATACTACTAAATATTAGTGTTCCCTACAAACGGTAGCACATGCTGACCTCCTCCAAATAACAAGTCCTTGTTGTAAGAAGATGTGAAGCCTTGCTCATGATTCATGATTACCTCTAAAAACCTTATAGTCAATTTCAAAGTCGCAATCACAATCTTACATACTCAATTTCTAGCTAAATTATACCTCTTTGGTATTTTCTCTTTTTAACATATTTCCATATTTAATAAGTTTCAAATAAATATGTGAGATACATTACAGATTCTATACACTATAATTTTAAACAATAGTTTCTTATAATTAAGATTTAAATATCCTTTCTATCCTAAATTTAGTAAAATATGTTTTCTCATAAAAATTGATATAAATATTAATAAAATCTTGGATAAATTATTTTTCATCTTATAAAAACTCACATTTTTTTTCAATTTATAACCATTATTTTCTATTAGATGCACAAAATTTTCCAATTAAAACAAACATCACATTAAGGTGGCATTAGTATTTTCAATTTACCTTATGTAATTGTTAAATAAATTGCAATTAAATAGGATTAAATTTGCTTTTTAAGGTTACTATCAAGTGACCTTTTTTTTAAATTAGAAACTTTTTAATCTATTGTTTTTTGGCTTCTTAACTATAAATTATTTAATATATAGAAAAAATTGAAATGAGTAATATTTTATAATTATAATTAAGAGGCTCTCAACTTACAAAAATTAATTTTTTTTGTTGACTTCAAGAGATTCAACACATTTACATATATTAAATCTAAATTTAAAATAAATTTTAACATCTTATATTAATATTCATAAATATTTTATTTAAGAGAAGCTACAATAAATTAATAATTTATGAATGCTTTATCAAACAATTAAGTTTAATGTTTTGACATAGATTAATGTTTACAAATTAATTGACCCTAAATTATCATTAAATATATATATAATTATAGAGATTTTATATAATAAATAGAAATATATTTAAATTTTTTGTTAATTAGTTTCATTATTAATTATACATAATTTTAACAAAATTATGTTATAAATAAAACTATATTTAAAAATTGTAATATCAAATTAATGATAGATCACCCGTAGTGTTCCCAAATATTAAGATAAAAACCAACTCACATTTTTAATATAACAAATGATAGACCACATTTAGTGATCCAAAATCAAAATAAAAACTGAGTAATAATGAATCAGTTGAAATAAATTTTTTGATAAAGAGGTCAATCAAAGCTTTGTTCTTGTAAATTTATTATTAAATTATTTATTTATTTTTTTAATCCTTAACAGGGTCTTTTGTAACTCGAGAGAAATTTCTAAATCCATAAAAAAACAGTACCACCTGAAAAGATTAATAGTATAATTGTAAAGTTTTTATACTATAAATAAAATTTGATAAATAACATAAAAGAAATCGATTTAAATCTTGGATACAGAAGTCAATTGAAGCTTTGTTCAAACATCTATTATTAATTAACCCATGATTATCATTAACTATGTATAATTGTTGAGATTTTATACTTCAAATAGAAATATATTTAATTTTTTCATGTCAGTTTTTATCTTTATCATTAATTATCTATCTGTTGGAATAAAAACTGAGACAATTAAAGCCATGCATTTAATTATTTCAAAGAGCTGCACTGGTCAAAATTGAACAGCCTGATGTATAATTGCTATAAACACACGCTGCTTTTGTCTTGATGTTGAATTACATATAGGAACCCAATCCCCCATTAAACTTTCGATACAGAGGTCAATCGAAGCTTCGTTCTCACATCAACATGGGCGGCCGACGCTTCACAACTCTAATGTTAATCTGCATCATTGCCATTGCCATTCCAACAGGTGAAGATATTTCATTATTTGTTTTTATTGGTCTCCCGCTGGCTGCTCTTTCTGTCATTTTACAACTGTCGATGATAAATTTTATAATTTATTTTGATTAATAGAAGGCTTAAACAATACTAATGAATGTGAAATTGAAATCGATGCAATGCAAGCGGTTTTGTCACATACTCCAATTGCGGGTGAATGCGAAAAGATGTACAGCATAAAATCTTAATAAGTCTCGTCTCAAGTGTAGAATCAGCCGATTTAAAGACCGGCATACTAAGGACATGAGAAGATCATAAGGTAAAACTTATTCTAATATGAATAAATGAGAGAAAGGGTAGCACCCCTAGTGGTTTAAATGCTAGTGTGATAGACCCATAAAGTAAAAGGGATGTGCAAGTGTTAATCTTGCCCTCAAGCACTGACTACTTTGGTTAACATTTTGTTGAGGGTTTTGTTAGAGGATTTTACCTATCTATTTGCTTGTAGATGATAAGTCAAGGAAAATATTAACTTAATGACAAATGCATCACAAAGACCTTGGACTTGTTTTTTTTGAAAGATTTGTAATTATCAATGATGATCTTATGGGGAACATCAAAATGATAGATGATATGATGATTGATGAAGTTGTCTATCTCATTGGCTTTGGTTGAGATAAGGGGAATGGATTCCATCCACTTGGTGAAATACTTGATGGTGGTGATGATGGACTGGGTCATTATGAATAATGAGGATTGATTTTCCTAATGAGATCAAGCCCCCATTGTGAAAAGGGCTAATAGTCTTTGGATACTTAAAGGCCATGGGTAGGTATGTGATGTAAATTGTTGTGTTATTGACATTTAACACACTTATTTACATAATCACAACAATCTTGGTTGAGGGTGGGCTAATAGTAGACAAGGTGAAGGATACGTTTAGTGATAGCTAAACCACTAAAGTGTCCTCCACATATTTCATCATGCATTTCTTTGATAGCATGGGAAGCTTCATGATTATACAAATAATGGATATGGAGGCTATTAAAACCATGTTTTTAAAGGATTCCCCCTAGTATGGTATAATGATAGGTACTCTGAACAAAAGCTCTTTGGGCATTCCTAGAGAGGTTGGGAGGAATGATGTTGAGGTTGAGGTAGTTGAAGGTTTTCTTGTACCATATGTCTGATGGATATGATTCCACACTACAAATGGTATAAAGGTCAGAATGGATATAAGAGGGTGTGATAAAGTAGTGGATATAACCTTCTTGAGAGGTCTTCTTTCATTTGTTCTCATCTCATAAGTAGTCAAGATGTGATGAAGCCCATTGTATTCATATGAAAATGCAAAACTGGTAACTTGAGTGTGGCTTATGACTCACAATCCAAAGATCCCTCTTGCTTTCTATCATGACCCTCATAGGCTTATTTTCACTGATTCTTAGTCATCCATAGCCTTCTGAACATGGTCTTAGCGAAGCTAGGACCCTCTTTTCATGACCAATACACCCGTAGGTCCCATACCCTTTGGACAATAACACCTGACTTGAACTATAGTTTTGGACCCTAGGGTGTCCCCTTTTTGGTGTTCCTATCTAATCACATTTTGAGCCTAGATTACCATTTTTCCCTGATTCTTCTTCTTAATGGTGTTAGCCTAGCAAGATTGCATTTAACCCATGTCTAATAGACCCCTATATAAGCCCATTCAAAGATCATTTGGAAAGGGTTGGAAAATATCACAAAGAAAGAAAGAATATAAGAAAGACTACTCAAGCATATTTCTCTATTCTTTGCATACAACCATCGAATATTATTTTTAGCTTATTCAAATCCTTACACCTAGCTCTAGTCATCTCAAGTATGCCTAGTTTAGAATTTCCTTGCATTCTCATATCACAATTTTACAAAGAACTTTTAAAGGGAGAAATACATATGGCTTTATCCCTTTTTGGAATATTGGCATGTAGGAAACATGCCCACATAAGGGGCGAGGATCCACATCCAGTGAATATTACACACACTAACCCCCTCTTGTTCAAAATTGGTCAGAGTACAATAAAAGATAAAGTTTGAAGAGAAAAGTTTCTCTACAAGGATCTCTATAAATGTTTGGCTATTGAAACTTTAGAGATAGGGTCACATAGAACTATCGAACAAAACCCAAAAAGCTTAGATCCTTAGGACAATAGTGTTAGATAAGGACTACAACACTAGTGCCACTTGTATCCAATTTTAGTGATTCTATCCAATTAAAAAATTAAATTTAGAATCCTATTTATGATAGTGTCCTAGGCCTACATAGTGAAAATCAGATCTTGTCTCAATCAGATCAACACAATTTAAGTTAAGTATTATTTTCTCCCTCTTATTACTATTTTTATAAAAGCTCTAATTACCAATAAATTTCATAGATTAGTAGATTATTTACCAAATATTACTTATTAATTTATCAATATATACCATTTAACTAAAATAGGAACAAAACCACAATTATTCCTAAAATTATTAAATCATTTGGTGAACCTGACTTACTTTATTTGTGCATAAAAGCCCTAGAAACCCTAGGGTAAAATTTTTACTGATTTTTATTATAAATTTATGAATTTTTACTTTAATATTTAAATCAAAAATTTATTTCAAATTTTAAAATTTAGTAGTAAATTTTAAAATAATTTTTTAAAAAACCTTAGTTGCCCATACTAGGTCCCAGTATTTTTCTAGTAATTTTTTGAATTTTTACTAGCATATTAAAATCAAAAAATGCATTCAAATATCAAAATTCAATAATAATTTAAAATAAAATATTTTTCTCAAAACCCTAATTACACATACTAGGTTCTATTCTATCAAGCATTTTCCAATATTTTTTTAATACTTTAGTTGCATACTAAAATTGAAATCTAGTTTCATTTTCAAAACTACATAGTATTTTAAAAAAAATATCATTATCAAAACCCTTGTTGCATGTACTCGCTCCTATTCTCTTCTTGAGATATCACCTTACATGTGTGCAAACCTCGTATCCTTTTTATGTATATTCTAGTTCCTTGTTTAGATTATATCTATTTAATATTTTATACCATTATCCAAGTTGTTTTTCTTATGCCACCTAAGCTCCTTAAACTCTTTCTTCAAGATGAAGTGCAAGACTTAGTGGCAACCCTCTTGAATTCACCTAGATTGCTTTAACTTAACCATATACTATGGCTAAATAACTAGTTCAGACTATAGCAATAGATTCTACACATACAAATTACAATAATTTCAATGAAAATAATTTAGATAATGAGCAATATGAGAATAAAAATGATGATGTACACACCAATTCTCATGCTCCACCACATTGGACTACTGATCTTCTTCCACCCATTATTGATAATGAAATTGTACTTAACAAAGATTTATCCTCCAAAGTTTTAAAGAAAGACTCAAGGAATAGTCTCAAGATCATACTCTTATATTACAATCTTTCATGGAAATTAAAAATGCTCATCAAGTTGAGTTTTCCATTCCTATAGAGAATTTAGTTGTAAATGACACTATGGGGTAAACTATGTCTCAACAACCCCCTATAGTAGCCCAACCTTCTTCTATACCACTAGCTATAGTTAGTACATTTTTGTCTCTTGATGTGGTAGCCCTTACGTAAGAGATAAGATCTCTTCACTACAAGGTGCTACATCTTTATTAAGGTTCCTCTAGACCTACATAAGCTTTAGACCGGCATATTTAAGATGTACATGCTGTTGGGCTGCAAAATGCTAATCCATTTGACCTTTTTAATGCTGGCTAGAAGATCATAAAATAAGTATCGCTGACCCATTTGAATAAAGGCCGTTTCATCATTTATGATGAATGTGTCTGAAACATCTTTTAACATCATATATATATATATATATATATATGTGTGTGTGTGTGTGTGTGTGTGTGTGTGTGTGTGTGTGTGTGTGTGTGTGTGTGTGGTTTTTTTTGGTATTGTATAATGGGACTTTTGAAACCTGGGAGATGGTTAATAGGGAGCAAGGCTCGAGCTAGGGGTGGTTGAATGGTTTTATGTTATTATTATTTGTTTTATTTTAATTGATATTTAAAAATAAAATTATTATCTATTAATTTATGTTTACATTTTTCATAAAATTTATTATTAATATAATATATAGTTTTTTTAAATTATGAAATATACATAATGTTATATTTAATTGAATGATTTTTAATATATTAAATGAATGTAATAGACATGAAAAATAATATCTGTAAGATATTTTTATAATATTTTAAATTAAAAAATCTAATTTTTATTCAATAAATTTCATAGATTTTATGAAGTCTAAGTTACAAGGCTAGTACAATTGATATTCATGAGAATTCATTATAGATAAATGTCGTGTTGTTGTATTGGGCTTGGAAAAGATTAAATATCTTTAACAAATAATTTGAATAAATGTTGGGTGTTTGTGTTTTGTTGAATATTTTGACAAATTAATTTACGTCATACAGAATGGGGGTTTTGTGAATGTTTTTTTGATTTCCATTCTTTCATTATTCTTTTCATTTTATGTTCTTCAATGTTTTTTTGGGAAGCAAGTCACATGTTGAAGCTCCTAAGCGACTTTGGTATTTTATGGCATTATACATTAATATTCATGTACACATTGTAGTTTAAAATTATCTCCATCCTTCAAATAAATGAAAATTATTTTAATTAGGTATTTATTTGAGGAAAATTGATTCTTAAATCATATTTTATAATTAAAATTAAGCTTTTGGGATTAAATTTTCAAAAATTATATTACTTAAAATTAAGTTTTTAGAATTAGATTTTTATAAATTATGTTGTTATTGAATTAAATGATTAATTTTTCTAATCAAAGATTTATATCAAAAATGTTAGCCCAAAATCATATTATGTGGTTAATGTGATGTTCATAGACTTGATTGGTTGAAATTACATCTGCTATAAGTAAAATGAGTAATTCTTTTTATCAAAAATTTAATTGGAAAAAATTTAGTCCTAAGAATTTAATTGGATAAAATTGAGTCCCAAATCACATTATATGGTTGCAATAAGTTTTTTTGAGCTTTATTATCTCAAACTACATCCCGCATCAAACCAACTGAGTAACTGGATGAACAACAGACTCAGATGGAGAAATTTGAGCCCAATACCATATTATATGATTGCAAACTTGATTGTGCCAAACAATATCCCTCATCAAATTAATCGAGTAATTAATTTAATTAGAGAGTCAATTGGAGTTAATTGATCCTTTATGTAGTTGAAATTATGATTTGGGAGATTAATTTCTCTAGATTATGTGTCTCATTAAACTAAATGAATAATTGATTCATTTAGGAATTCCATTACAAAAAACAGAGCTCTACTCACATTATGTGGTCACAATTACATTCACAAGGCTTGAATACCTTAAATTATATACCTCATTAAGCCAAATGATTAATTGGTTTAGTTTGAGTCTCAAATAACATTATCTGGTCGTATTTAGGTTAACGCGACTCAATTTATCCAAATTGCATTGCTTATTGAATAAAATCTCTAATTGATCTAATAATTGACTAAAATATGATAAATTTAACCCAAAATCGTATCATATAATTTTTTATAAAGAGGCCAATCAAAGCTTTGATCTATGTCAACATGGATAACTGAAGCTTCAAAATTCTAATGCTTTATTTTGCATCATTGACATGACCATTCCAATAGGTGAATATATTTCAATATTTATTTATTTTTTTATTTTCTAGCTGGTTGCTCTTTTTCGACCAATGAAATTGTGTTATATAAGGAGAATCATCATTTTATACTAGTCAATGATAAATTTTAAAATTTATTTTGAATAATAAAAACCTTACTCTAATAAAGGCCATGTTGCAGCTTGAGTACCTACCGTAGGGTTGTGCATTGGGGTTACTATTATTTTCTATGAAAAATGCCATGTTTAGTTCAATTGGAGGCTCAATGGAATGCATGAACTATTTGGTTGTAAAAGTATGTGTTTTGCACTTACAGAAGGATAAAATATGTAGCTAAAGTCTAAGACAAAAATGAAACTTAATATAATTTTTCTTTTTTTATTTCAATATAAGATGGAGAAGGGTATTTTTATTTTGTATGGTCATTAATGAGACTTTGATACATTATTTTTTGATTTCTTTAAATAGTCATTGACATAAAAATTTCTTTTATTCATGTTGGTACTTTTCCTTAATCTCATTAAATTGAAACCTCAATAAATATTATAAAAAATTTAGAAAGATTTCAACCCATAACACCAAATACCACTTGCAACACAAAACTTTATTTTGTTCATGTTGATTTTTTTTCTAAATATCATTAAATTAGAGCCTCAATAACTACCATACACAAGTTATAAATATTTCAGCCCATAACACCAAATAAGACTTACAAATCAATAGTTAATCTAGAAATTTATGCTGAATGTGTCTGACACCTCTTTTTACATCAATATATAAATGCCATATTAAGTGTAATTATTGTAATTTTTTATACATTTATGTTATTGTTATTTTTTTTAATTCTAAGTGATCTTAAAAAATAACGAGTGATGGAATGAGGCCATTCTGTACACCACTTACTTCCTTTGCCACCATGATAAACATGTCACCAGGATTTGTAAGCATTCAAAGGAGTCCATGCTCAATAAGTTTAAATGGGTCTCTGGCTCCCTCAAGATTTATCCTTTCAATGTGAAGTTTTAGCGCCTTGTATCCTCTCTCAAACACCACCTCAAGGTGGTAGATATCCATACGACTAGAGGTGCCCAACACCATGGTTGGTTGCACTAGTTCAAAATTGGTGACAAAGCCTCTAAGGAGTTGTTTAAAGTGTTGAAATCCAAGCAATTTCATAGAAAAATTAAAGCCATTAAAGTTTATCAATCCCAACTTACCTCCTAATATGATATTTCCTTGGCCTTTCTTGAGCATTACAAGTTGGTTTTCCAAGCCTAGCCTTTCACCGTTGAGAAGTGCTAAGCACTTCATAAATGCTTTGATGTGGTGCCTCACAAGCACAAGAGAGCTCACCAATGAATTTGTGATGCCCCACTCACCTTATAGGAGCTCATAGAGGTTTTAGACTATATGAGCAATGATAAAGCCCTTGACCTCGATAGCTTTCCTTGTAAATTTTATAAAGCCACTTTGAAATTTATCGATATTCACTTGTTGCAAGTCTACAAATAAGTCTTGTAGAATCAGTCTCTTGGACCCATGATCAATCAAGATAATATAAAATTCATTATCAAATCCAAATATCTTGAGCTACTTACTAGTTGGAGGCTGATAACTCTAGTCAATAACTCTTACAATATATTTTCCAAAGCCCTTGCAAACCCCATTCAGCTCATCCTACCTACCATTATTAGACTAAAGCCAACAAGATTCATTAGAGGGAAATATATTTTAGACAAACTTTTTCCAATATGGGAGGACATGGCTTCGGCCCGCTCCTCTCTTTAGAAAATTATTTTTCTTAAATTAGACTTGGAGAAATTTTATGACAAGCTCGCATGGAAAAATATTCTTGCCATGCTTGAGGCTCTTAGATTTGTTCCCTACTTCATTTATGGAGTGCAGACTTTGCTTCATGATTCCTCACCCTGCCTCACTATTAGTGGGAATCAAATCATGAGGATAGAATTCCAAAGGATTATTCTCCATGGTTGTCCCATTGATCCAACAGTTTATGTGTTATCCGTTGAAGCCCTGGGTTACATCTTGGTTTTCAAGACTTCTCAAGGGATCATTCATGGCATTTTTTTCCTTGACTACACCTCTAAATTCATCAATTCCCACTTTGTAGATGAAGCCTTCCTCAGACTTGAGGAACAAGAGGCCACTTTTAATGAATTTCTTCAATTCCTAGATATATTTTGTTTGGCTTCTATCTCTAACCTTAAATAGAATAAAACCCAATGTTTTCAACAAACAATGATCCTTATGCTTGAGTGGCTTCAGAAGTATAATTGGTAGTGGATTGCTTTTGGGGAACAATTCATATTCTTGGGCATCCCTTTCACTATTGACATTTTATCGTCCTAGCTTTGGTAATATGTCCTCAACATGATTGAAAGGAAGATTGCATAGTGGATCACTAAGCCCCTATCTCTAGTGGACAAGTTCCATATTTACACCAAGATCCTAGCTATCACGCATGTTTACTATTCCTCCTATTGGGTTCCCTCCAAAGCATATTATGATAGTTTGGCCAAGATTCTCATATATTTACTCTAGGCTAATTCTAATCAGGTTCAAAGTTTTCATTGGGTGCCCTAGGACATTTGTTGCCTACTTCATGATAAAAGTGGTATGGGCATCATTGACACATATCGACAAAGTATGGCCTTGTGTGAAAAGTGGGTTGTTTAGGATATTGAGGGAAATGAATCTTGGAAAATGTTTCTCAGACCTTATATTTGTTTGAGCTTTCCTTATATGGTAAAACTAGTTGGCATAATATTAGATTCCAATCCCTCCTCATCACTACTTTGACTATCAAGATTATTAGCTCCTTTGTAGTCAAATGTATATGGAAGGCTTTCAAAGTAGTCAAACCCCACTTGATGTGGGTGAGGGATAGTTTTTTTAGAGGATTACATTGTAATTATGATAGCTTATGGTGGTCTTATATACTCATTACTTCTTCCATTTTCCTAGCTGAATTA
The DNA here is from genome assembly GCA_037957365.1 of Torreya grandis. Taxonomy (NCBI): domain Eukaryota; kingdom Viridiplantae; phylum Streptophyta; class Pinopsida; order Cupressales; family Taxaceae; genus Torreya; species Torreya grandis. The sequence continues at coordinate 1,723,323 of JARHVA010000780.1, read as the reverse complement.
CTTGATATTAAAGCTCTATGATTATTTTGAAAAGGAATTCACACTATTTGTGATTTGGTTACCTCTAGAGATTTGATCCCTAACCTAATTCAAAAAATAAGTTTCAAATAAATAATATTAACTTACCTTCCATTCATTGCATTCAATAATTGTTCCTTGATGTCATGTTGTATAAGTTTGGTGTGAAGCCTCTTAGGGCTTGGTTGAGATAGTGGAGGTGGAACTATGATACACACTTTCAAAGGTAATCTCTCAATCTTCTTTATCAAGTGATGAGTCAATTATCTCCTACTCTAGATAAGCTCAATAGGCATTGCAGCATCCAGTCTTATCTCAAGAGTTGGATTGTCCATCTAGATCATGTGTGGCACCTTATCTTGGAGCCCAAGATGGTCCATTTCTTGTGGTGTTTAATCTACAAAGGACTCCACCTTGATGAGAAACTACTCCACCTCCACATTCCACACCCCTTCTATCCAAATTACAAGTGGCCAGAGTCTTTCTCTTGGTGTCAAGTATTTTTTGGAGATTTTTCTAATTGGTGAGCCTCTATTGCCTTTCTATAACAATTCTTCCATATTATCATCCTCTTTAAGATTTGGAAAGCTAGGAATAATGATATTTTTAATCATAAGGCCTCTAAAATTACATTTTTTAAATAAAAAGGTTGTTATTTCATTCGTTTATTTGTAAATTCAAGACCAAGTTGAGAAGATGGTGTTAGACGTCTACCACCTACATGAGCTCCTCGAGCAATTGGGGAGTTCCCCTTGCACCATGAGTAGAGTTTTGCTAGTTGTACGTCCCTGCAGTCTATCACCACCTCTTCTTTGAAGGCCTAAAAGTATAAGTCAATCCCAAAGTAGGGGCCACTTTTCTCTTCACCCTCCCTAAGCAAAGGATGGAGTCCTCATGGTATGTCTAATGTTTGTCTTTCACATTAGTCTTTGGTGAGCACTATTGTTCCTACACATCCCATTGATGGTTGGCCTATCACTATTCATGATGACCCCCTAGATGGCTGGAATGCTTGAGAAATCCCTGATGTGGAATTGCCTATTTATTTGGTTCTTCCCAAGGATGACTCTTCACCTCTGTCCCCTGGAGTGATAGCCTATGCTTTTTGTTCTACCTTATAGTTATTTGCATTTTATTTTGCCATGCGTTGACCGATTAATTTTGTTTTTTTGAGCTAGAATTATCCTTTAGTTTAGAGTTTGAGCTGTGATTTGTTTGACAGATTTAATTTTAACCTTCAATTATTATATTTTTTGATAATATAATGTGAAGTGTTCCAATATCAATCTTAAAAAATAAGAATTATAAGATGGTCGAGTAGCTTTAGATTTACTGATAATCTCTTTTTATCTATTTTAAGAGAGCTTACAATAAATATTATTTTCATAAATGGTTTATCAAAATCCTTGATTTGATGTTATGATATGAACTTATATTTACAATTTAAATGAAATGGGTGAATGTTATTATCTATAACAAGCAAACTTAAAACCTTTTGCAATATGTCAACTCTATGATAATAAATTGAGAATTGTTTTACATAATTATTTAAGATATGTATACTGATTTTATAATTACTTAAGATATGTATACTAATTTTATATTTAAAATAAAGTGTCTTATTTGTATTTATAAAAATGAATCTTATAGATATTTCTAACTAAAACTATATACAATAGATAAATATTATTTATAATATTTAAATCAAATACATAACTCAATCCAATTAATTTAATATCATTTTGAGACTATCTCCTAACCTCAAGTTACTATTCATATTTTTTTTGAACAATTCTATACTTGGCACACAAGTCTATCAAAGAAGAATTCGTATTAATTGGTAAATACATAGATAAACACCATACAAATGATGTACTAGTTTCTAAAATATTAAATACTTAAATATTTTCTAGTTAATAGATATGTGGATAGATATTTTGATTTTATTAATTAAGTGATAATATATTTTAATTTTATTTATTTTTAAATATATGAAACAATCAATAAAACTTTAAAATTTTGATTATATTATTTTGAGAAAGAAAACTATTTTTTATTAATCCATAAAAAGTATGTTATATATCTATTTAAAAATTTATTTATTTTTTAACTCTCAATTGTCATGAAAAATGTGTCATATTTGAAATTTGACATATAGTTTGTGGTATATATATTAATGACTAGGAATAATTTCCCAACCATCTTATGCTTTTTTTGATTGGTTGAAGATTAAAAAAATTATATGAACTGATAAGAATGAAGCATTGACCAAAAATCTAAATTAAACTATTATGTTTGAGGAGTAAAAATATATTTGATTATGGAGAGGCATTATGATAGTATGTTGTAATTATGATGGCATGTTGTAAGATCATGTCAAATGTTAGAATTATAGTGGTGATTAATATAAGTTGAAAGTGTAATTGTAAATGAGATTTTTATTTTACAAAATTCATAAAGTGCATTATTTCAATAGTTGCAAAGTTAACATAACTGATTCAAAATGAGAGTTTATAATCAAGGATCATTAATAAGTAATTTGAAGGATCATTAACAAGCAATTTGAATAAATATTGGGTGGTTGTGTTTTGTTGAGGATTTTGACAAATAAATCTCTCATACACAATGGGATTTTTTGTGAATGTTTTTTAATTTATAGTAATTTAATATTTTTTTTTCATTTTGCATTCCTGCATATATTTAATATAAAAGTTACTTATTGAAGCTCATAGTGACTTTGGAATTTTTTGACATCATAGATTATGGGTAGAAGTGTTTTTTTGGTCATTATTAAGTTGGTTGATTTTTACAACAATTTTTATATTCATATGTGTAGTAATTTTTTTAGTTCAAAATTATGTCTCGTATTAAAATAAATAAAAAATTATTTCAATTAAGGATTCACTTGAGGAAAATTGATTGTCAAATCACATTTTACAGTCAAAATTAAGTTCATGGGGCTAGATTTTTGTAAATTATCTCACGCATTGAACTAAATGAATAATTTATCTAATCAAGGGATTAATTAGGAAAATTTTGACCCAAAATCTCATTATGTGGTTAAAATAATGTTCATGGCAATCAATTGGCCACAATTAAATTTGTCATTAAGTAAATCAAGTAATTAGTTCTATCAAGGACTCAATTGGATTAAATTGAGTCCCAAATCACATTATGTGTTTAAAAATAGGATCAAAAGTCTTGATTGATTCAAATTATTTCATGTATTGAAATTATTGAGTACTTGGTTCAACCAAGGACTTGATTTGGAAAACAAATGAGCCCCAAATTACATTATATTGTTGCAATTAGTTTCTTGGGGCTTGATTGTCCCAAATTACATCCCAAATCAAATCAATTGAATAATTATTTGAATAAGTGACTCGAATGGAGAAAATTGATCTCAAATCACATTATATATTTGTAAGCTTGATTGAGCCAAACTACATCCCTCCTTGAACCAATCAAGTAATCATTTTAATTAAGGACTCAATTGGAGATAATTGATCCAAAACCTATTTACATAGTTAAAATTATGTTTTACGGCTCATTTTATTATTCATATTATGTATCTCATTAAACCAAATGAATAATTATTTCCATTAAAAATTTGATTACAAAAAAACTAATTCCCAACTCACATTATATGGTTGTAATTATGTTTAGAGACTTGATTTACCTAAATTACGTACCTCATTGGACCAAATGATTAATTCGTTCAATTTGGGATTAATTTGGTGAAATTTGAGTCCTAAGTCATGTTATGTGGTCATAATCTAATTTGTGCATGGATCAATTAATCAGAATCACATCATTTATTGAACCAAATCAACCCAATCAAATACTAAATTATGATAAATTGAGTCCAAAATAACATTATGTAGTTGAAGTTAGGCTCACAGTGTTGAATAACCCAAAATAATTCTTTCATTAAACCAATTAAACAGTTGATTCAATTAAAAATTGGGAAAAAATGAATCACAAATAACATTATATAGTCATAATTTGGCTCGTAGGCCCTTATTGGCTTGTAATGCTATGGTATATTTCTTTTGTCTTATATATTGGTGTAGCATGATGATTAGTTTGGCCTCACATTTTATTTCCTTTATTGGTTATTGGTAGTAAGATAAAAAACGTGAGTTGCATGTATATATTTGTAACTTTAAAAGGTGACAAGTGTGTGACAAAATATATTTGTATAATACAGCTTTAGGTAGATTATCAGAAGCTTATAAAAATAGAAAAGTCTCTTCAAATCTACAAAATAAAAGGCCTTGAAGGTGAAGAATTAGAGCCTCATCATATATCTATAAATACTCTATTTTGTGAAAATAGGATGGACCATTATGTCCCGTGTTTTGATACATTAGTAGAGATCCTTAAATTGTTTTCATTTAACTTATTTTATGATAATCATAATCTATGTGTAATAACTTTTCTTGTATTGGTTTGCATGTGTCTTGTGATCATATGTGTTTTGTTTATCCAATAAGAATACTATGTATGGTTAAAATAATTATAAATACATGAACACTATTGATGTATGAATATTCACTAAGACACTTGATTTATATTAATACATTCATTATGCATATTAAGGTCAAATAGAAACATATCGTAGACTAAAACACTTATCATGTCCTTATGGGTTTTTATAGGGACTACTATTAGCACTAGGTTTATGGCCATTGTAATCTTTCAATGTTCGTTCTACTACTTGGGTTGAGGGACCCTTTTTGTTCATTATATTAAAATAAATAAATAAATAAATAATTATGAAATAAAAAGGTCCATTATTTTTAATGATTCTAAATAAATGAAATTTTACAACTTAAAATTTATATTTAGTATACAAAGAAATAATAGGTTCATAATCTATATTATGAAAAAATAGAATTTAAAAAAATGTTTACAATATTTAATTGATAAAAAAAATTAGTCACATTTCGATCCGTATTTATATATTTAATATATTTATAAAATATAAAATAAACAAATTAGTGTACCTATTTTAGATAAATATTTGTAAAAGACACTAAGAGACATAATTCTTGAGGCATCTATATTATATTAGATATGTCATATAAGCATAATAGAGACTTCAAGAATGATCTCTCTCAACATATTTTAAATAGATTTATCTAATATTAGTATGTTATTAGAATATGCAAATATCATATTTTTATTTAGCATATAATCTGAAATATACATCACATTAAATGAATTTTCAAATCATTCAAGTATGCAATATACATAAGATAAAATGAAAAAAAAAGATTAACATTCATCAAAATGTGCTTGCACACCACATAAAATGACAAGTAATTAATAATTTCCTATTCATAGAAAGATTTTTTTAATAATTACTTGACATTATTTATCTTTGAAGAACTTTAGTTTTTCTTCCTTGAGTTTTTGTTTAGAAAGTTATTTTCCTTTTTTCATATTTTTATAGTGGCCATATATAAATGGAGGAAACATTATTAGCCCTTATAGGGACTTTACACATGATATAGCCACATATATTAACCTTATTAATTTTTTCTATCCTATATTAATTTTAGCTTTTGAAAGAGTCAAGCCTTGTGATTTGTGTATATTAATACCCAAGACAAATTGAATGGTAGTTACTGTGTATGACCCATTTGGATTCATGTGATTATAATTATATGTAGGATTTCATCTTGAAATAGTATTATCAAGTAAACAATTTTTACTAACCCTAAAAACTATAAAGGAAAAATAAAGATAACCATGCAACTAGGTTTAACTCAAAGGGATTAATACATAGGTAAATGAGAGAACTCATTAGGAAAGGTTTGATAAAAGAAAATGAATCAAACACTACATATGGCTTATATATTCAATTGTAATTTTTATCTACAATTATATCAAGTTTGATTTATGTAAAAAAAAAAATCATGATCAAAAGGGAATGATGTTCATTCACCTACCATGCATAAATTTTTTATTATGTTATTTCGATCAATGTAGAATACATTGCATGATTGAAAGAGAATGGACCATTTTTATGAGTCCATCAGGACTACATATTTGATAAATTTGAAGTGGAATGACAACCATTTTCCATATAATTATAACTATGTTGACGTACATACATGCTCATGAACTAGTATCATTCCCCCTAAATATGCAATAAATGATATATAATCGTATGAATATATATGATGAACTTGTAACTCAAAATTATGTAGATGTAAAAATTTTCAATCTTGTTCTTATAAGCTAATTTTCATATGCCTATGCATAAATACCCAACTGTGTATTATATTATGTTCATAAGTATGTAAAGTTAATGCATATGATTGTATAATCTATATCAATGGGTCAATATTTGTCATGTATCGAAACTAATATACTATTAGAACCATCAAAATCTATGAAATGTCTAAATTTTTTACTATGATCTAGGTTTTTGCTCATGTAGGCTTATATCTCTATGCTCTAATGGGCCCATTTTTGAGATGAGGGATGCATCATGTAAGTTAGTCATATCAAAAGAAGATTAATGTGATGTCATAGAATTGATTGGTTGTAATTACATCTGCTATAAGTAAATTGAGTAATTATTTTTATCAAATTCATATTATGTGGTCAATGTGATGTTCATAGACTTGATTGGTTGAAATTACATCCGAGATAAGTAAATTGAGTAATTATTTTTATCAAAAGTATATTATGTGGTTAATGTGATGTTCATAGACTCGATTGGTTGAAATTTCATCAGCTATAAGTAAATTGAGTAATTCTTTTTATCAAAATCATATTGTGTGGTTAATGTGATGTTCATAGACATGATTGGTTGAAATTACATCCGCTATAAGTAAATTGAGTAATTCTTTTTATCAAAAATTTAATTGGAAAAAATTTAGTCCTAAGAATTTAATTGGATAAAATTGAGTCCCAAATCACATTATATGGTTGCAATAATTTTTCTTGAGCTTTATTATCTCAAACTACATCCCTCATCAAACCAACTAAGTAATTGGATGAACAAGAGACTCAGATGGAGAAATTTGAGCCCAAGATCATATTATATGCTTGCAAACTTGATTGTGCCAAACAATATCCCTCAGCAAATTAATCCAGTAATTAATTTAATTAGAGAGTCAATTGGAGTTAATTGATCCTTTATGTAGTTGAAATTATGTTTTGGGGGATTAATTTCTCTAGATTATGTCTCTCATTAAACGAAAAGAATAATTGACTCATTTAGGAATTCCATTACAAAAAACTGAGCTCCAACTCACATTATGTGGTTGCAATTACATCCAAAAGGCTTGATTACCTTAAATTATATACCTCATTAAGCCAAATGATTAATTGGTTCAATTTGAGTCTCAAATAACATTATGTGGTTGTATTTAGGTTAACACGACTCAATTTATCCAAATTGTATCGCTTATTGAATAAAATATCTAATTGACCTAATAATTGACTAAAATATGATAAATTGAACCCAAAATCATATCTTATAATTTTTTATAAAGAGGTCAATCGAAGCTTTGATCTATGTCAACATGGATAATTGAAGCTTCAAAATTCTAATGCTTTATTTTGCATCATTGACATGGCCATTCCAATAGGTGAATATATTTCAAAATTTCTTTATTTTTTTATTTTCCAGCTGGTTGCTCTTTTCCGACCAATGAAGTTGTGTTATACAAGTAGAATCATCATTTTATACTGGTTAATGATAAATTTTACAATTTATTTTGATTAATAGAAACCTTTCTCTAACAAGGGCCGTGTTGCAGCTTCAGTACCTACCGTAGGGTTGTGCATTGGGGTTGCTATTATTTTCTATGAAAAATGCCATGTTTAGTTCAATTGGAGGCTCAATGGAATGCATGAACTATTTGGTTGTAAAAGTAAGTGTTTTGCACTTGCAGAATGATAAAATTTGTAGCTAAAGTCTAAGACAAAAATGAAACTTAATATAATTTTTCTTTTTTTTTTAAATTTCAATATAAGATGGAGAAGGGTATTTTTGTTTTGTATGGTCATTAATGAGACTTTGATACATGATTTTTTAGTGTCTTTAAACAGTCATCGACATAAAACTTTCTTTTATTCATGTTAGTACTTTTCCTTAATCTCAATAAATTGAAACCTCAATAAATAGTATAAAAAAGTTGGAAAGGTTTCAACCCATAACACCAAATGCCACTTACAACACATAAATTTCTTTTGTTCATGTTAATGTTTTTCCAAATCTCATTAAATTAAAGCCTCAATAACTACCATACAAAAGTTATAAGTATTTCAGCCCATAACACCAAATAAGACTTACAAATCAATAGTTAATCTTTAATGTTTTGAGAGATTCAAAATAGGGGTACTCTCCTCTCTTATAATATAAAAATTGAACAATGAAAAATGCTTATGCTATTGCTTTCCCTTGAATCTAATTAAAATTTATATTGTTGCTTCCCTGAATCTAATTAAAATCAAATTTATAAATAATCTTGTTCGAAATCAAATTCTAACAACAAAACACCAAATGCCCTTTACAAGTTGACATAAATGGTGATACATTGCAAACCTTGAAAATAACATATTGTATTATATTTAATATGTGATATGTTCAATATGCAATATCAAATTTATGCATAAAATTAATATCTACAAAGAAATGAATTCTTGTTTACTCTAGGAATTTACAAGCTTGTCTACAAGTAGAAAAGGATTTTAATGAAATATTATACCATTTAAGAGCTTGATTTTTCTAATTCACTACCATGGGATTGAAAGAATGGTTCTCTACAAAAAAATTAGTTTATCTAAAGGAATCTATGAGGCTTTAAAGGAATCTATGAGGCTTTGAAGGATACTTAGGTTTTGCTTATAATTAGCATTTCATAATTAGGGGTTGATTTTTCTAATAAAAAGGCACCTCTCCAATCTGATTTGAAAACTTGGGGAGAATTCATGCTGGGAGCTACTACACCTTTGAGCTGAATAGTTTTCTCCATTCTTGCATTTGACAGGGAAAGTCTGGGAGTTTTTTCGAAGATTATATAATCTTTCAATTTGTTAAATATTTTTAATATACAAATTATTTGGGTAAAATATTGCTATCATACATATTTGTTAATTTAGTATCAAAAATATCAATTTGTGTATGACAAACGTGTGGACAACTGCAGGAGAATATTGTAGACTACAACATGCAGAGTATTAAATGCAAATAAAAGAAATACAAGAAATGGAATAATATAATTTGAAGGAAATTATAGACAACTTCTGTACCGTTGGAAATTTATTTAGTCAAAATAATATATAAGCTTGACAAATGCATTCTAGAAATAGAAAACGCAAGTTGAAACCATTATTAAAAACAATTACGAAGATTGGTTTCATGGGAATATTAAATTTCATCTGGTCTACCAAATGGCATGCAATTACTTCAAATGGCATTCGATTATGTATTTACACACCATTTGTATTGGGTGGCACAACAACGTTGAGGGCAGTAAAAGACGGCGGCAAAAATAATAGACCTCTGGCAGGTACTAATAAGAATAAGAAACAATACTAATGAATGTGAAATTGAAAGTGATGAAATGTCAGCAGTTTTGTCACATTCTTCAATTGCCTCTGAATGACAAAGTATTTACAGCATGAAATCGGGTGATTCAAAGCTGAATCGGTCTTGTCTGAGGTGTAGAATCAGTCAAAATAATGACCTGTATGCCTGATGTACATATTGTTTAGCTCCACAATTCAGATCCATTTGACCATATTAATGCTGGTTGGAAGATTCTAAAATAAACATGGCTGACCTATCCATTTGAATAAAGGCCGTCTCATCATTTATGCTGAATGTGTCTGAAACATCTTTTTACATCAATATATAAATGCCATTTTAAGTGTAATTATTGTAATTTTTTAAACATTTATGTTATTGTTATTTGTTTTATTCTAAGTGATCTTAAAAAATGACGAGTGATGGAATGAGGCTGTTCTGTACACCACTTACTTCCATTGCCACCATGATAAACATGTCACCAGGATTTGTAAGCGTTCAAAGGACACCATGCTCAATAAGTTTAAATGGGTCTCTGGCTCCTTCAAGATTGATCCTTTCAATGTGAAGTTGTACCGGCTTGTAGCCTATCTCAAACACCACCTCAAGGTGGTAGATATCAATGTGACTAGAGTCACCCAGCACCATGCTTGGCTGAACTAGTTCAAAACTGGTGACAAAGCCTCATAGGAGTTCTTTAAAGTGTTGAAAGCCAAGCAAGTTCGCAGACAAATTAAAGCCATTAAAGTTTATCAATCCTGTCTTACCTCCTAATCTGATATTTCCTTGGCCTTTCTTGAGCATTACAAGTTGGTTTTCCAAGCCTAGCCTTTCACTGCTGAGCAGTCCTAAGCACTTCATAAATGCCTTGATGTGGTGCCTCGCAAGCTCAAGCAAGCTGACCAATTAATTTTTGATGCCCCACTCACCTTATAGGAGATCATAGAGGTTTTGAACTATATGAGCAATGATAAAGCCCTCGATCACAATAGCTTTCCTTGTAAATTTTATAAAGCCACTTGGGAGTTTACCGATATTGACTTGTTGCAACTCTACAAAGAAGCCTTGAAAAATTAGTCTCTTGGACCCATGATCAATCAAGGTAATATCAAATTCATTATCAAACCCAGATATCCTGAGCTACTTACCAGTTGGAGGCCAATAACCCTAGTCAATAAATCTTACAATATTTTTTCCAAAGCCCTTGCAAACCCCATTTGGCTCATCCTACCTACCATTATTAGACTAAAGCTAACAAGATTCATTAGAGGGAAATATATTTTAGACAACCTTATTGTAATCTGGGAGGGCATGGCTTGGGTCTTCTCCTCTCTTTAAAAAATTAGTTTTCTTAAATTAGACTTGGAGAAATTTTATGACAAGATCGTGTAGATATTTATTCTTGCCATGCTCAAGGCTCTTAGATTTCTCCGCTACTTCATTTATCCTTAGTCCTAGCTCTCCCCAACTGGATGCAATTATCCTTAGTCCTAGCTCTTCCCAACATTTTTTTTTTCAAACATGTGCCCCTCCTAAGGTCATCCAAAGCTCATTTTATTATTCTCACAAGCTACATATCTCTCTCTATATAAGTCTATTTATCTATTATTGCCTAGATGGAAGATAGATGCAAAAGCTATTCAAATCAAAGACAAAGTTGAGTAAAATTAAGGTATTTGATCCCTATTCTACCCTACTTCTACATACTACCATATACAATAGCCATAGACCCATATTTCAAAGCTCAAGCACATTAAAGTCATCCAAGTCCACTCTCATTCTATCATTCACTTTCACTTTCATCAAACACTAGGTGGTAGAGCTAAATTAGGATTGATCCCTCTTTGAAGTATTAGTATGTAGGCGAATCTCATCAAAATAGTGTGTTGACAATGTCTAGCCTATCCTACTAATGAACACATATTTATTTTTGATTCCATACTTACAAGGAGGATTAGGTTTTGCACATTTAAGTAGGTTTTTTAGGCACACCACATAGCTCCAAGTTTTGTGCACATAAAAACATGACATAAACACATAGGCACAGGTGCTCCCAAAAAATAGGAACAATCCTTCAAAGGTGACATTAGCGTAACATTGAGGACACTACACAATCATGGAACCATTGTCCATATGGGTTACTACTATTCATTGAGCAAACAAATACCAAAATCCTATTGATGACACATAGAACTATCCAGAACCCATTTTTTATAACTTAGATCATCTATGACAGTCACTTTTTAGATGAGTTTATATTTAAGCCTATTTATTACTATTTTTAGAAATTCAAAGAAGGTAAAATGCCACAAAAAATTAGTAGTTATTTTAAACTAAACGGGGTAAAAATTTATTAAAAAAGGCCCAAAAATGGGAGAATTACAACACCATATCCTGCTCTAGTAGTTTAGCCAGGGTAAGGGATAAACTCACAGGAAGCATTTTTTAATCATGAATACACCAATTCGGCCCATTCTCTAATGCCCATTTAGCTAAACAGTTAGCAACACCATTCCACTCACGGGGAATATGCTTAAAGAAAATCGACTCAAAAGATGTACTAATCTACCTAATCTGCTTCACAACCATAGCCAACTGCCATTCCACATTGTCAAGATTATAATTACTCAGCAAGTTAACTACCACTTGTGAATCCGACTCACAGATGATCCTAAGCCAGCCCTGATGGCAACATGTTTGTACTGCCTCCAGGATTGCCATAGCCTCCATAAGATTGTTGGTATGGTGGCCCTTGTAAATAGAAAATGAATTACTCCCGTGCTGTCCCTTCTAATACCGCCAATCCCAGTGTCTCCCAAATTTCCTTTAGAGGATCCGTTACTATTGATCTTAATGAGTCCCTCGACAGGAGGTGTCCAATGCCCCAATCAATTGATCGGATGCATCCGCTGCCTAGTAATTTTCATAGGACGTGTGTGAGGAATAAGGGAAGCTACAGAGAGTGTAACAGGGGATAGCCGAGTTAAAACTGTGGCATCTACTGGGTCCATTTCTGCTACACTATCACACTTAACTTGAATAGTTTCCTAGAGAGCGATAAGGACTTTCATCCATAAAGCCCTGAGACCCAAACAACACTCTTGAAAAATCCTCCTATTCCTCTCCAACCAGAGGTTCCAGAGAATAAATGCAGGTCTAATTGCCCATGTGGTCTGAAGTATAGGCACCTTGGTAGGTGGTCAGCCCAGGCGCTGCCAAAATTTTGCCAGAGAGGATACATGCCAACAAGGGCAGCGCCATGCTTCCCACCACAGATGCCAAATTATTCTAGCAAAGGAGCATTGAAATAAGAGGTGAGCCCCATTCTCCTCACTACCATGGCAAAGCATACAAATTGAAGGACCCTGAAATCCTCTTTTGCAAAGATTATCCCATGTCAAACAGCAGTTGTAGGTGAGTGCCCATAGAAAGAAGTTACATTTTAGCCATGAAGAAGAGTTCCAAATTTGCTTTCCCCATAAAAATTCCACTTCACCAAAACATTTCTTAGTCAGTTCAAGGTACCCGAAAGAAATAGAGTATTGTCCATTGGAGTCGCCTCCCCATGCCAGTATATCACTCCCTCGCAAGGCGCTGCATCCTCTAATAGCTAGGATCTATGATAATTCCTGCCGGTTCTCCAAAGTCCCTCCCATCAGCCAATTAGATGCATTCTTCCATTTATAAGCAATAATGGTGCCCAGATTAAAAGCTTCTTTGTAATGCTCAATTGTGTCCCAACCCACAGTAAGAAAGGAATCACATAGGGGCTACAAATGGGGATGAGAGGATAGGAGGGGAGGTGCTCCGTTCTAGGAATCTTCCCAAAAAAGTGCCTCCTTACCACTTTTGCAAATCCAAAAGAGACTGAACTGCACTAGATGAGCTCCAAGTTTGAGGGTGTTCCACACCATAGAGCCTTTTCCCTTAATAAGAAGCCTGGGAATATCAGATGGATCTACCCCAGGGAAATACTTTGAAGACAGGATACGGGCCCAGAGGTGGGATTGGTTGGAGCACCAACGCCAATACAGTTTTGTGGCGAGAGCTTGACTAGATAGGATAGCAGAATGCAAACCAAGACCCCCATCCTTCTTTGGTCTGAAAACAGTATTCCAATTAACAAGGCTCCATTTTGAATTTCAAAGATTGCCGCTCTAAAGAAATTGCTGGGAAAGGGCATCATATTCTTTGAGAAAATACATCGGGGCAGCTTGGACCATACTATGGTAAATGGGCAATGCTTGGATCATGAACTGTAGAAGGGTCGCCCTCCCCACAGTCGTGAGCCATTGGTGGGTCCAATGATTAACTCTTTTCCTCAATTTATCAAGAACATTCTGCCAAAAAAGCCTGGGCTGTCTTCCAACCACTATGGGAATCCTCAAATACATCACCAAGAGAGACTGCGTCTGAAACCTTAGAGTAGTGGCAATCCTCCGCTGGATAGACCCAGGAGTATTAAAGAAAAAGATGGAGGATTTGTGCTCATTGATTTTTAGTCCAGAAGCAGCTAAATAGGTATCCATGGTACCCCAAAAAACTTGCGCTTCCCTAATCCGGGCTTGCCCAGCCAAGATGGTGTCATCCACAAATTGGAGACGGGTCAACCTGGCTATCTCATCTCCCCACTACCACCCATGAATCACATTCTGAGAAGCCCAAGATTTAATAAGATGGCCCAGCCCCTCAACCAGAATAATAAACAAGGAGAAATTTTATCACCTTGGCGAAGTCCTCTAGATGCACCAAAAAGCCTGGATGGCACCTCGTTAATGAGGACTGAGTAAGAAGGCATAGTAACACAGCTTAGCACCCAGTGCACCTTGTCCTGGGTAAAGCCAAAAGCTAGAAGGTTTTTCTGTAGGAATCTCTAGTCAGCTTTGTCATATGCCTTAGCCAAATTGAGCTTAATAAACATGGCATGCTCCTGAGACTTGCTCATAGAGTGGATTGCTTCTGAAGCAATCACCACTCCATCCAGAATTTGTTTCCCAACAACAAAGCCCCCTGTTCCTCTGAGATGACCATGGGTAGCCAAACTTTGAGCCGCTTCGCAATAAGCTTAGTGATTATTTTGTAAACCATATTGCAGAGTGCTATAGGCCTAAAATGATCCAGCTGATTAGCCTGTTCCTTTTTGGGATCAAAACCAGGAAAGTTGCATTAAGCACTCTAAGCATTTCTTTGCTGAGGTAAGACTCTTGCACCACATCCACAAAGTCCTGACTGATAATACCCCAGAATTATTTGAAAAATTTGGCTGGAAACCCATTCGAGCTAGGAACCTTACCTCTACGCATGCTAAACATGACATTCTCCACTTCTGATGCATCAATCAGCTTCAAGAGTGATTCATTCATTTATGGTGTGACAACAGGAGGTATACAAGACAAGACCGTATTCTCCTTCCGCTCAGCAGTAGGTGGAATGCCAGATAGGAGCTTGGAATAAAATCGAACGCCTTCCTCAGATATGGCAGGGGAGGAAGTTACATAGGTTCCATCTGAGACAACAAGAGAAGAAATATAGTTCCTGTTGCACCGCGCCTAAACTGACTTGTGAAAGAAGGCTATGTTCCTGTCACCTTCCTGGAGCCAGTCAATTCGGGCCTTCTGTTTCTAGTAGATTTCTTCCTAAAGGTCCCTCTCAGTAATATCATTTAGGGCCATAAATTTTTCCTTGGAGAGATCTTCTGACATACCAAAGTCACGAATCTGTCTGGTAGTAGTGTCCAACCTCTCCTGTGCTCTTTTCTTCATAGCATGGAGATTGCCAAAATTGTTTCTATTCTAGTCCTACAGCTTTCTTTTCACATACTAAAGATTCTTGGCAAAAGAGAACATAGCCATGCCATATTCAAGCCCTCCCTACCTCCACCAGTGGGTCATCAGGCCTTGGAGAGATGAATCTCGAAGCCACATTAGCTGAAACGTAAAGGGAGGTTTCTTGGGCCCGACAATATGACTAGTTGTAAGCTTAATGGGCCAATGATCAAACCCTTTCCAATCCAAAATTTCAAAGGCCAGATAAAAAGCATTAGAAATCCAAAAGCAAGTGACTAAGAATCTATCTAAGAATCTATTAATGGGTTTAACATCTGATAGGCGCAGGTGGTCAATATTATGTCTAAGAAGCTCAGACAAGGGGTCAAGACATGTTAGGCCTTCCCTTTTTTCCTCCTGGCTCAGAAAAATATTAAAATCTCCACCCATGATCCAAGGCAGGTAAGGGAAATAGCTCCAAACATGACGTAAATGTTCCCAAAGCTTGAGCTGCCTTGAGATGTCAATAGGTGCGTAGACAGTGGTGACCAGAATTAGTGCCCCAGTTTCAGGAGAGGATGCCATCATGGAGTGCGCTGAGAGACTAGCCACCCAATGGAGTGGTGTGATCTTCCCCAAATCCCAGTCGATTTCCAAACCCCCCATGCCACCTAAAGCACCCACACACTAGCATTGACCATAGGCCCAAAATTTTGGCATATAGCTAAACATAGCATCAACAGAAAGCATGGTCTCTTGGATACAAAGGATATCTGGAGAGTGCTCAGTGACCAAATTCTACATAGCTTTTTGTCTAGGGGTACTATGTAATCCCCTTACATTCCATGACAACACTATCATTGGGTGGAGTGGGTGAAGTGTTCATCCAAGGTCTTAACCACCCCTGACTCTACCAATAAATCCCATTTAAGTTTGATTTTATCATGGTCCTTCTTGCATCTCGCTCTAGATGGAGTGGTAAAAGAGACTTTCTTGAATGGTCTCTGCATTAAGCCCAGTGCTGATGATGATCCCTTATCTTTCCTAGAGACATATGTTTCTTTAACCAAGTCTGCCCAACTGATATCCTTATCTTGCTGTGTTGGGAGTACTACCAATTTCCCCTCTTCGGGGGTAGGCAAAGTCTCTCAAATCAGCTGAATCACCATGTCTTGGGACTCATTGAGGAAAGAGCACTTCTCTTCACCCTCTGAGGGTCCTCCCAGCTTATCAGGTGGAATGTGATCTTCAATGGCCATGCTGTCTAAAGTTTCAAACCGGTTAAAACTCATCTCCAGGGTTCAGTCTTGATTCATACGGCATCAGACTTAGGTGAAGCCCTCCTTGTCAAGGTTGTTATACTCAGATGGGCTAAGAGTCGCACTAACCGTATTTGATTGGGATTTTCCTTTTGAAGCATTGCCATGCAAGCTATTTGAAGTTTCCATTTGGGCCGATTGACCTGTATCTTTACCTCCATTGGAATCCATCCCATTAATTCTCATAGCTTGAGGGCATTGATGATGCAAATGACTGTACACATGAAAAATTCTACAGCAAAAAGGGATGGATTCATAATCAATTTGTTGGACCCAGGATGAAGCCCCCAAGCAAATTTCCATCGAATCAGGCAGAGGGTTATTTAAATCCATTTCAACACAAATTCGAGCATAGGAGATAAGCTTTTTATCCAATGATTGATGCGCTATAGCAATTGGATTTCCTAGTAAGGTAGTTATTTACCGCAGGATATCCTCCCTCTAAAACTCCAGAGGGAGTCTCGGGAGATGGACCCATACAGGCACACGGGCTGGCAGATCCTCCACAGAATTAAAACCTACATGCCAGGGTTTGATAAAGAGACTGATATGGTCATAAAATTAAGGCTCTCCCTCAAAAATTTGATTCCTATCAGATACTGAGGAGAAATTTACCATAAAATAACTATTGCCAGCCAACATAATATCTATATCTCCCTCTACCTGCCAAGTGTGACGCATCTAGGCTTCCAAGGCCGACAGAGATATTCGAATGCCCATAAACTTGCAAATCAATGTATGAGCAGATAAATAATCCACATCCTCCTTAACAGCCTCTAGAGAAATTACCAGCACAGGCCTATCCAGGCTCTGCGGGAAGCAGCCATTCACTTTAGAAACCCTAGAGCACTCGCTGAAATAATAAGACTCATTCCCATGGGGAGTCTCCTCCTGTAATAGATGCACTTCGCCGGAGCCATCACTAGGGCCGACCTTCTTCATTCTGCCACTCGCAGCCATCGGTCCCTTTCATTAAAAAAAAATTTAGTAGTTAATTATTGCATATTATTTAACTAATTTATACATCTTAGCTCTTTAATCTAAACATAGGTTTTACATAGTAAAACCCTAAAATATTAAATTGAATTATCTTACTACATTCCTAAATGTATTGGATTTGATCAAACACATGGATTGGTCATTAAAATTTTAAGTAATGAACATTAATTTAATTTTTGGATTACTTATAATATGGGTTCATTTAGTTTCCTTATCCAATATAGTAAGGTTGTGTTTTGCTTATTTATAATAAGGCAATACAACACTATTTTTTTCATAATAAAAACCCACACACATCTCACTGAGTCATAAATAAGTTGTCCTAATTTATAACACAAAATAGTATATTATTTTAAAAAAACTTAATAGTTTTAATACCCCCTTATCTTAGAGATATAGTGGCAACATCTATGATGATTACTTATATTTTCTTTTCCCCTCAGGTGGCATCTTAAGCCACATAGTGCAAGTAATGTGATTTTTTTATATGATGATATGTTGGAACATTATTTTTAATTTATTGATGACCTAAGTTTATTTTTAAACAAACACATTTATTTTTGATTGATTTGTTAATGTTGCTTATCCATTTATCACTTCAGTTGCTCATACTTTAAATTTTGGATAATTATTCATTCATTTAATTGTATTATTTTAATGCCACTTGACCATTGATTTATTTGTTCATTTTGTTGATTTATTGTAAGGATTTTTCATTTGGTTATATATGTTGGCTTCTTGTATGTTCATCATGTAAACATATATTTACCTTGTGCCTATGAAATATTTCAAAATCCACAAGGTAAAAAAATATTCACATTATGAACATATAAGAAACCAAATGAAAACTCTTAAAATAAATAAACATAACAAATAAATAAATCAATGGCCAAGTGGCCTAAACAGAATGTAATCAACTAAATGATTAATTCTTTGAAATTCGAAGTATGGGCAACCTATGTGATAAATGGTTGAGTAGAATTATCAAATCAATTCAAAAGAAATAGTGTTGATTTATAAATCAATTTAGATCATCAATCAAATAAAACTAATGTTCCAACCTATCATCATAGTAAAATTTCAGATTATTTTCACTATGTGGCTTAATATGCTACCGAGGGGGAAATAAAATATAATTAATCATCATAGAATCCACCATTACCTATCCAAGGTAAGGTGGGTAGTAAAACTATTCCATAATTTCTTTAAGTAATATCATCTTTTACAAGGTTAAATATAGAGTGTTTATCACAAAGGTTGTCCTTTCAACAACCAATAATAGTCATGTGGAGGAAAACATATTCATAAGGTGACCATTATGTATGGAAAACTTATGGCGCACTTGATATTCAAGGTGATATTACATGCAAAGGGGAAAAGTAGGTTTTGATCCTACATGAATATTGTATATGTTTTCTATACATCTATTAAATAGTTGATCAATCATAAACCACAACTATTGTAGTATTGAAGAAGAGAAAAATAATCATCCCCTCAAAAGGTATCTCAATATATCAAAAGTATCAAAAATGTCTCATGAATAATATTCCTCCCATCAACAACCATTTTGAAGACACACAACATAATTTATATTTGGTGTAGAATATAAATGAATCATCCTTTTTGATTTCCAAAAGTTTCTAATGTCAAACCAGTTATTTGATACCAAAATGTCATGTCCAAAATTTTCTTCCAATAAAACCCCATAAGATACAATACATTTTTTTTATTAGTAAATTTGTTTTCCTCCCAATAACATGTCACAAGGAAGTGTGATAAGTGAAAATAATTTTAATATTATATCTTACTACATTCTGAAATGTATTGGATTCAACCAAACATGTGAATTGGTCATTCACTTTTTAAGTAAAAAAAAATAATTAAATTTATGGATTACTTAGAATATTATTTCATTTAGATTCTTTACCCAATTTCGTAAGGCTATATTATGCATTATTTATAATAAGTTAATACAACACTAATTTTCTTCATAAAAATGACCCACACACATCTCATCAAGTCCTAAATATGTTATCCTAATTTTTAATTTTAACATGGTATAGGAACTTATTTTTAAAAATGTTAATATTTAATTCATGAAGGAAGCCAAACAAGTGAAATAAAGATAGCAAGAATATGCCAAATCAAGACATATCTTTTAATTATTTAATTCTTTTTATAACTTCAAGTATAAGAGTCCATTCTATCATTCTCCTAAAGTCAATCGTTCCAAAGAGGCATTTAACACATAAGCCAATCATAATTAAACATATGATACAAGTTATATTTAAAAGGTTTACCACAACATGGAAATAACATAATAAGGTTTAATATAAATTATAAGACAGTCATCACTTCAATAGGATACACAACCAAGAAAAGGTATTTACCTTACTACACTCAAGCATAGGTAACAAACGTAAAATTATAATATTATTAGTAGTAAGATTGATAGTACTCAGGACTAAAGTTAACGATATATTATTAATTTGTTTATTATTATTGATTTAAAAAAAAAGAGTCTTAGCTAGACTCAAGGATTGGTGGAAAAATAACCCTAACCCAGCCTAAGACCTAGGACACGATGCCCCACTTCACCAGGATAACCACATATCCACTCCTTAGAATAAGTATCAAATGTAGTTCTCAACTTGAATGAGTGAAATGCCTCCTCCATGAGACACAATCATTAAAATTTTTGGTGATCAAAGTGAATACAAGAAATAAAAATATTGTGATACTAAAAAGATTTTATAATCTCTATACATGAACACTAAAACATTCATCATTCACTTTAAAAACGTATCAACATTTATTATTATATTTTGATGTTAGAGAGAGGGTAATACCAACCACTCCAACATTCTAAGTTCATTTCAACATCATAAAATTACCATCTCATAAGTAAGCTCTAAACCACTAGGGGGTCACTCTGCCTCCAAATGAGTTTTGTCGATGACAAGATCTATTTAATTATTGCCATGCTTCCAAGAATAACCCGATATTAAAAAAATATTTAGGAAATCACCTAGTTATGATGTTATGGACCACACACTAATTATATTTACATGTGACATGGCTAGCAAGTAAGAAAATTATGCTTAGTTCATAGGGACAAATTTCCTGAAAAGTTAGTTGTTAGTCCCTGTGCCCACTCCCTGAGCTGCCTAAATATCACCTTATGTATGCCTACACAAGAATAATCATATCCAATGTAGTTCATCGATTATTAAAATTAATTTTAATTTTAGTATGAATAAAACCATCCATTACCACTCAACCTCAAAACTTTTAGATGCGTATTGCATCCAAAGGTAACCTCAAAACATTTAGATGCGTATTGCATCCAAAGGTCTTTTGATAGTATATAGACTCTTGGACTCTTGAAATGCTTTGTCATATTTTATCCTCTTCAAGGGAGCCAAATAAGTAATTTTTATTTTATTTTATGATATTTGTTGGGTTTCTTAATTTTGTTTAATAATTTCTACAGTTTTTTTTAATTTAGTGGGTTTTTAACTTGTGGATTTTTTTCTAATTTATTGGGTTTTAATTAAATTTATTAATTTATTGGTTTTTAATCTTATTGTATAATTATAGATCCTCCTATTTTATGCTAGCTTCCTTGCAATGCTATCCATCTCATGCTCACTAATTTAAATGATAGGATATCAACCCCATAATCCTTGAGTAGGTGTTTCCTACAACATTGATGGGGATATAGATTCTTCACTTTATTCTAATTATTTTAGACCATCTCACCTAACACTAGACAAGTACAAATACTGAGTGTGGAGGAGTGTCATGGTGAAATTTTATGTCAATCATGACATGAAAATATTATAATATGTTTGAGGCAAGTAAGTATTAATATAATTTTATTTTTTCTTTTAATAAATTATTTAAATTATTAAATTTTTATGTTATTATTCAAAACAAATTAATTTCATTTCATTATTTTGTTTCAGGTAATTTTAAAATAATAATATTTATGCAAACCAAAACATTGTTTTCAAAAAAAATCCATTTGGAATTCAAATTTGAAGAAACTAAATGTAAAAAGTGGTTGTTTGCTTATATTTAAAAATCATTTGGTTGTGCCTACTACAATGAGAAAATTATTTAAAACTTCATAATAGAGGCACTAAATAGGATGAGGTGACATATGTGAGGATAAAACCATAGTTAATTTGAATAATATTATTTATTTATTTATTTAAATGTTTATATTAATTTATGAAATTTTAATATTTAGGAAAACTAAAAGTTAATATGGATGAGGAAAGAGTAGCTTGCCCACCTCAAAGTATGAATGTAGCCTTGTTATGAATATAATGATAAAATTAGCACATATAGGATGTAAAATAAATTTTTAGTAATTTGAAAAAATATATAAAGTGATTTTTTAATCATTATTTATATTTATTAATTAAATGATTTTTATTATGTTTTCACATTAATACATGGATAAAAAATATCTAGGAAAAGTCCTCCAATCTAAAATGATTCAGGGGAAGTTGATGAGTCATCATTTGAGAAAATTGAAAGTAGAATAGACTATTGAAGATTCACAAGTTTATTTAAATAGTGTACCTTGTATTTTTTAATTCATACATAATTATTTTAAACATTTAATTATTTTTACATGAGAAGGTATATTAATTTAAATCCATTAAGCAAGTTTCAGGGTACCTAAAAGGCTTTGGATAGAACAATGATGCATTGAATGAGTGGTCACATTTTAGGGGGTTTGTGCTGATAATATTTCATTATATATATATATATATATATATTATATAAGGGGTAAAATTTTTATTGAGAAACAAAGAAGAGCATTACAAGAAAAATAGGGGGCAGAAACCCCCCAAGGAAAACAACAAAAGCAGAAAAACTAGGCACGATTCAAGTTAACTATTATTATAATCCTCCCTATCTTCCTCCAGAATTCTTTCGAAATCAAAGTGGAGCACCGGGGAGAGCATCTCCCATTTCTCAGTATTTCTTCCATATAAATGCTCAGACGCCCATTTTTCCAAACAATCCACTGCCCTATTCCATTCATGTGGAATATGAGCAAACGTAACCATATCCATGAGCGAGCTAACCCTCAAAATCTACTACATAATCAAAGCCAATTGCCAATTGACATCCATCACTTTCCTCTTAACGAGTAGATTGATCAAAACTTGAGAATTTGATTCACAAATAATCCTATGCCAAACCATAGCGTGAGCCTTCTCAAGGGCATAAAGAATACCCTGTCCTTTTATCATGTTGATGGTTTACGCCCCCTCATGGACAACAAAGAGTAAAATCATTGTACCTTTAGAGTCCCTACCTATTCCTCCAATACTCACAGGCCCAGGGTTTCCCTTGGAGGAACCGTTTGTATTGATCTTGAGAATCCCATTGGGAGGATGTTGCTACTATCCGACCTTATGAATCTTCTCCTTGGCCTGCCGACCTCTCTTGACACAAGCTAAATTCCTTGAGATCCGCTAGAATCCCAGTCGCGCCACCACCTCAGCATCCTGGTTAATTAAAGGAAGGCACACCTCACTCTTAGCTTGCACTATCTCCAGGATCATCCCCATGATTTTCTGCCAAACTTGTTGCACCATGTTCCTCTCACCCCAGAAAATCTATCGATTCCTCTCAAGCTAGAGTTACCACAATAGGAAGATGGGCCCCCTAACCATACTTCTTACAAGAAAGGCATCCTAAAGTGGGGTTTACCCACACCATTCCAAAAATTGATCAATGAGAAAGCATGGAAATAGGGACTCTGCCAGACATCCCACCAGTAATGCCAAAGTTGTAAAGTAAAGGAACAATGAAAAAATAGGTGAGCATAATCTTCCTCTACTGCTCCACACGTAACATAGACTGAAGGACCTTGGAAGCCTCTCTTCTAGAGATTGTCCCAGGTCAGGCACCTATTCCATGCCAACATCCAAACAAAGTAGTTGCATTTTGGCCATGAGAATTTATTCTAGACCTACCTCCACCATTAAACTTCCCCCTACCAGTCTTTGAGATAGTAAGCCATGATACCCTGAGGCGACTGTGTAAACTGCCTTAGGATTGGGAGACCAAGCAAGCTCATCATCCTCCTGGAGGGAGCTACAAAGGAGCTTGGAGAGAAGACTCAACAACTCAATATGATCCTCATGCATCCCAAAAATTGCCCAAGCCTCTGGAGCTTTCCATCATGCCACCTCCATTTGTCTGCATGAAATATATGATTTAAAGTTGCTCACCTGAGACCAACCAACCTCAAGAAATCTCTAGCAAAGGTTCAACAAATTAGGGAACTGAGAGATAATGGGAGGATAACTATCCCAAGAGTCAGTCGAAGAAAGAGCCTTGGACCCCTTTTTTGAGAGTACCCCATATCACTGAGCCTTTCCCGATGAGGGGATAATGAAGAATATCTCCTTGATTGGTCCCCGAGAAGTACTTTTGGGAGAGAATTCTGGCCCAAGACTTGTCTTTTTTAGTGCACCAATGCCAATACAGCTTCACTACCAACTGAGATAGGAATACCTAGGTACATCAAGGGGAGAATCCCAATGTAAAAATGCATAGTCTGAGTAATCCACTACTGGATGGGCCCTGAAGTATTGAAGAAGTTGATGGATGACTTGTCTTCATTGATCATTTGTCTCAAGGCTGTTAAGTAAACATCTAACACCCTGTGCAAATTGGCTACTTCTCTCATTGTGGCCATGCCCATCAGAGCAGTGTCATCTGCAAACTATAGGTGAGACTACACTGGCAGTTCACCACCCCATTGCCAACCTTGAATAAGCCCATCCTCCCAATTCCTTCCGATCATCCTCCCCAAAATTTCAACAAGGAGAAGAGAGAGATACAGAGACAAAGGATCTCCCTATTGCAACTCCCTAGAGGCACCAAATAACTCCGTGTGTTCCCCATTAATAAGCATCGAGAAGGAAATTGAGGTAATGTAGCTCATGACCCATTGAGTCCATTCATCCACAAAACCAAAAGAACTAATAATCTTTTGCAAAAATGACCACCTGACCCTGTCGAAGGCCTTAGCCATATCCAACTTAATAAACATTGCCTTATCTTTAGAACTGGCCATGGAGTGAATGGACTTAGCGGCTATAACAATACCATCCAAAATTTTTGTGCCCTCCACAAAACCACTCTGCTCCTCAAAAATCATAGCTCTTAGCCCTCTTTTTAACCTATTTGCAATGATCTTAGATATAATTTTATAAACAACATTACAAAGAGATATGGGGTGGAATTGACTTAGCCTATCAACTCCTTCGCATTTGGGTATGAGGGCAAGATAGGTCGCATTTGAAGCCTTAAGAATTTTCTTATTCCATTGAGATTCTTGGATAACTGCTAAAAGGCCCAGTTTGATAATGTCCCAAAATTCTTGGTAGAACTCAGCTAAGAAGCCATCAGTTCCAGCTGCTTTCCCTTTTTTCATTTGGGTAATAGTCTCCTCAAGCTCCCCAAGTGTGATATCCTTCATTAAATTCTCATTCATTTCATGCATCAGTAGAGGTGGAATACAAGAGAAAACATAAGCTTCTTTTGGTGATTCCCCATTCGCCTCCTCCCTAAAAAGAGAGGAAAAGTACTACACCACCTCATCTGACATTGCAGGGAAGGAGTGAAGCCGCTCACCTCTTTCGTTGACTAGGACCAAAATAGAGTTCCCGTGCCTCCTAGCTTTGGATGAATTAAAAAAATAGGTATTTATATCCCCTTCCTAGAGCCATTCTATCTAAACCTTTTGCTTCCAGAACATTTCCACCTGAAGCTTGCATTCCTTCAGGGCTTTCACAACCTGTGCTTCATCTAGAAGCAATTATTCAGTCAATCCTTCCTCCATTATTAGTCTCATGATACCATCTAGCTTAGCCTAATCAATAGCCTTAGCATGAGAAATATTCCCAAAGCATTGATGATTCCACCATTTGAGCTTATACTTCACATGCTACAGTGATTTAGCAAAGATATACATCACCGTACCATGGGTAGGCCTACCCCACCTCCACCAATTGGCCAAACATTCAAATAGTGACTGATTCTACAACCACATGAGTTAGAATCTAAAGGAGGGAGAGTGAGGCTGATAAGTTGAAACACTATAAATCTTAGTAGGCCAATGGTTAGGTCCTCTCCAGTCCAAAATTTTAGACCCCATAGACCACATACCACTGACCCAATAATCAGAGACCAAAAAATGATCCAATCTCTCAGTAATGCAGTGTGTCCCAGTCCTAGGATTGTTCCATGTAAACTAACCATTATTGGACCTAATATCAACTAAATTCAAAACTTCAATATAATTATGCATAAGCAAAGTAGAGGGGTCTAACCTTGTCGTGCCACCACAATTTTTAGCCAATTCTAAAATAGCATTGAAATCTCTTACCAGAATCCAAGGTTGGAAGGGAGCCAAGGTGCAGATAAAACTGATATGGCCCCATAGGGAGTGTTTACCTTGCCAGTCGATAGGAGCATAGATATTGGAGAGGAGTATGACTTCCCCAGTCTCAAAATTGGAAGCAATCATAGTCATGGAAAACTTAAAAGACAACCACCCTAGGGGACTGATCTTTCATGCGTTCCAAAAATAAGCTAGTCCCCCTGAAGATTCGAGGGCCCCATTGCATTGATAGTCCCCTTGCCTCCACAACTTAGGTGCTAGACTAAACATATCTTCAATTGTAAGCTTGGTCTCCTGCAAAAAAAGAATATCAAGTCTTTGATTTATAATCAAATTATGAACATCATTTTATGTAGGGCTGCTATTCAAACCCCTTACAGTCCATGATAGTACAGTCATTTTAGGGGATTCAAAAAGTGAGCATCCAGAGTCTTTACTGGTCCTGACACCACCAAAGTCTCTCCCATTAGTTTAATCTTTTCTAGGTCCTTTTTTCTACTAGGCTTAATAGATTTCTCCCCCCTCTCTTCTTGAGATCCCTTTGCATAAGTCCTAAATGAGGAGAAGATTTACTACTCCTTGCTACCCCTAATTCCCTAGATTTCCTAGTGAGAGGCAGATTTCCAGCTTCTTTAGAGGGTTCAAATGAGGAAGCCAACACTTCTAAAACCATCATCTGTTGGTCCATATCTATGTGCCAATCCCCAACATCTTGTGGTTCAATTAAAGCACCTGAAACATTATTCACCTGGGTTGGGCCCTCAACCACCTGATCCAAAATCATCAACCCTAGTTTCACCTCCTGTTGATTAAGATATTTAATATTTCAAACCTATTAAGCGAGTCATCTACTTGTCTTTCCTTTAAGGACTAATTTTGGCCCCTATTTCTATAATGGCCTTTAACCAGAATAAAACCATTGACTTCAGGCACCTCACCTAGAACAAGGCCCTTCCCTTTGTCAGCTGTAGGGGGATTGTGAGGAGGTTGAGTAGGCTAAGGTTTAAAGGCTTTTGATTTGGGACACCATTGCTGTAAATGACCATAAGCATGGAAAAGATGGCAACAAAATGGAAGGGTTTCATAGTCCAACTGTTGCACCCAAGTAAAGGGTCCTGCACTCATTTCCATAGCATCAAGAAGTGGCTTTATAAGGTTAATTTCAACACAGATGTGGGCATAAGTCATTACATTTTTCCCAAGGATTGACATTGAGGAACCAACTGGCCTTCCCAGCAGAGATGCAAGCATTTACAGAGTGTCTTCCTGAAAACATTCCACCAAAAAGTGAGGTAGATGCACCCACATCGGGACATGATTTGGCAACTCCTCTAATGGTATAAAACCTACATGCCATGGCTTGATAAACAGCCCCACCTGGTTATGGAAATAAGGGCCTCTAAGAAAGACTCTGTTACAGTCAGTCAGACAGGTGAAAGTGACCATAAAATAGCTATTTGCTAGCATCATAATGTCTATTTCTCTTTTTGGTGCCCATGTCCTCTGAGCCCATGCTTCTAATAACTAGAGCGAAGTCCTAAGCCCCAAGAACTTGCAATATAGGGAGTGTTTCAAGTATTATTCAATGTCTTCAACAATCATTTCCAATGGAATAACAAGCTTGGGCCTCTCCTTACGTCATTCAAGGTAGCCATTGACCTTAGGTCAATGCATGCCAATGGGCACGTCTGCACCAAAGGACCTTGAAGCCTGTGAGAAGGGAGTGTTGCCAGTGTTCCTCATACCTTGAGCTTCCTACTGCAAGCCAAGCACCGCCCGATAGTCTAAACCAGAAGCCTCCCCTTTCGTGCCTTCCTTCTCCCTTTCGTTCATTGCCATCCAATCTTTCACTATTTCATATTTAGTAATAATGTAATTTGTAATTTAAATTATATACATAACATAAATTTAATCTTAAATATTTCATTAATTATTAAATAATGTAATTGTAGGTGAATATATCATATATTTTAGTTAATGGTCTTCATTTTAGAGAGAATGATGATGTTGATCTCAACTAGGGATATAGAAACCCATCAGTGCATAGATTGAAGTACAATCCAAACAATATTTATAATGAACTCATAGATGATGACTATGACCTCATAGATGATTATGGTGATGAGCATTGGATGATGATAACTCATAGTCATAGTTTTTAATTCAAGCTCATGTTATTATATTGCATATGAGAAATTATTTATTTTCTCATCTCTGACATTATATTCTAATCATATTATTAACTTACCTATGACATTATTTTTATGTGGAATTATTATATGTTAGTTTAGAATTTGTATTAATATTTGTAAATATGTTTTTTTTGGACTTATTGCATGGTATTTTTGAATTCTTATGTATATTTAAAAATATGTCATTTTATTTCAATTTCTATTTTTTTAATATTATAAATGTGATTTTTTAATAATTTATTTTGTGAAATTTTACTTTATATTGGTTGGATCTAAAAAATATTTTAATATTGTATTTTAGATTACTTATTGATATTTTAAAATGTATTATTTTCTCTCACTTAAAATATGAATAAATTAAATTCACACACACACACACACACACACACACACTGTGTGTGTGTGTGTGTGTTTCAAATAAATATATTAAATTTTTTATTTATTTATGTTTTTTAATGTAGTGTATAGGTGGTGTAATAGTAGAATAAATTTCACACAAAACCAATGCAAAGGCGACACAAAGTTGGTGAAACTAAAAACGTTTATGATCCAGGTTTCATAAGGATACCTAACAAAAAGGCTAATAAAAAATATTTTAGAGGGTTATATATGAAATCAAATTGTGAATGCTAAAGGATATGAAAGTTCAATGTGAAAATTAAAAATAAAAATAAAAAGGAAAATTAACAACCAATGTATAACTATAATAAAAAAATTATATTATGCCAAGTTCTGCACAATATCTGAGAGATCAGATGAATGGTGTCTATGTACTCCCTAACTTCATTATTCTATATGTAATTCATGTAATTAAATATAAATAATTAAAATGTAAATTAATTTAAAATGGAGGGAGATGAAGCATTGGTTAATCAATTACAAGAGTTGGAATCAACAACTTCATAACTGATGAGTGTGGTGAAGTCATAAATCACTATTACTGATAAACTATACGCTATAATACTGAAACTATAGGAGCTATGTGATATCATTGAATAAGTGTTATATATTTTAAATTAAAATGAAGGTTTCACCATCATTACAAATTATTCTGACATAATCACAAGTATGAATGAACAATTACAATGAACTATGGTAAGATATAGTGATTCAAATCTTCCTAGAATAGTTAACCTTCCGTCAAGAGAAATGGATCGTATTACATCTATTTATGGTAAAAGATGTTGAAATAAATTAGCAACATATTTTTATAACATTTTCCTTATGAAGGCACTTAAATTTCCTTGATGACCTAGAATAGAGGGATCTATTGGTAGTGTGTCTATTTGACTCAGGCATCAATGAATTGATCTAATTCTACCAAGATGTTGCAATTTGGACTGATCTCTCTCTACTAGAGAGTCTCTACCATGTTTGAAGGGTCCAACAAAGGTGCAAGAGTTATGATTTGAAGACTAGATGAAAAATAAGGTAAGAATGAATATTAAGCTGAAAATCATTATACCATACTTACTTGGTGATGGTGTAGGCCCTATATTGAAATGGAAAAATATTGAGGTAAGGTTCTATTATTCTTTCCCTTTATAAGGTTATGTGATGGTGTAGGCCTGCTAATGTGGAAATAAAGTGACATATCCATAATTTATAAGGTTTTGTTAGTCTTTCCATTTATAAGTTTATGGATATGTCACTTTAATTCCACATTATCTTGAAATGATATATAGTATAAAGAGGCATTAGATAGAGTTATTCCAGTAATAAAATCAATAGTGTGCTTCACCACATAGTGTGTAATCACTTCATTTGGTGACTAAAAGAGATCCTTATATTCTTCCAACATGTGGTTCAATTTTGAGGTCCTTTTTACTGTTGCTAGAATTACTATAATACAAATTAGTGCCATAAAGATGTATTTATGTTTAGACCTCACCATAAAAAATAATAAATTTTTACTAGATGTGACTAGCTTCTTACATTATTTGGTGTTAATAAATTATATATTGAGAACTAATTATAGTATGCGATATCTCTTATCACCAACATCTATGATAACACTTCTAGGATTTTCCTCATAGACTGCTTATAGATGTTAAAGATAGGGTTGTCCTAATAAATATTACATATCTAAAATTTAGTGATGTCAAAATATATTATATTTGTCATGCCCAAAATTTTATTTTAATAAAACCAAGAAAAATATGGTACAAATGTTTTGGTAATTAGTTTAATTAAATTTAATTATTTATTTATCCCAAAAACATATGGCATAAGGGGGTTTGATGTGTGAAACTAATTTTAATAATATATCTATTATCACCTAAAATTGGTAATTTGATTCTAAGAGTGTCAGTTGAGCTAACCTATCCATAACATATCTCTAGCCATATCCTAGAGTCTTTGCCACACTTTTCTAGTAATTAAGTAGACCACAATCACCTATAGTCAGGTAGAACATAGTCCCAGGATAATCTTCATAGATCCCAACCCAATTTTTCCATCAATTTTCTAATAGGACATTAACATCACATTTGGGACACTACAACTACATGGCGCTAATGTCCCCAACCAGAAGCTACTGTCCTTAGCCCTAGCTCTTCCCACTAGATATTTTTTCAAAAATGTGCCCCTCTTAAGGTCATCTTAAGCTCATTTTATTATTCACACAAACTATAGATCTCTATAAATATAAGTCTATTTTACCTTTATTGACTAAATGGAAAATAGATATAAAAGATATTCAAATCAAAGATAAAGTTGAGTTAAATTAAGGTATTTGATCCCTATTTTACCCTACTTATGCATACTACTATATACAATAGCCCTAGACTCATATTTCAAATATTTCAAATCTCAAGCACATTTAATTCATCCAAGTCCACTCTCATTCTATTGTTCACTTGCACTTGCATCAAGCACTAGGTGGGAGAACTACATTGGGCTTGATCCCTCTTCGAAGTATTGGTATGTAGGAAACTCTCATCACAACAGGGTGTTGATAATGTATAGCCTATCTTACTAATGAACACAAAATTATTTATCATGTCATACTTTCAAGGAGGATTAGGGTTTGTACATTAAATCAAGTTTTTCAGGCACACCACATAGCTCCAGGTTTTATGCACATAAAAACATGACATAAAACACAAGCACAAGTTCTCACAAAAAATAGGAATAGTCCTTCAAAGGTGATATTATCACAAAATTGAAGACACTACACAAGCATGGTGATACTATCCATATGGGCCACTATTGTCCATTGAGTACACAAACGTGAAAATTATGTTGATAACACATAGAACTATCCGAAACCTAGTTTTTAGAACTTAGATCATCTACGACAGTCAATTTTTAGATAAGTCTATATTTAAACCTATATATTAATATTTTTATAAAGTCAAATAAGGTAAAATTCCATAACAAATCAGTAGTTAATTATTGAATATTATTTAATTAATTTATACATCTCAGCTCTTTAATCTAAATATAGGTTTTACATAGTAAAACCCTAAAAGATTAAATTGATTTTATCTTACTAAATTCCAAAATGTATTGGATTTGATCAAACACATGGATTGGTCATTCATATTTTAATTAATGAAAATTAAATTATTTTTGGATTCCTTATAATATGGTTTCATTTAGTTTTCTTATCCAAATTAGTAAGGTTATTTTCTGCATTATTTATAATAAGGTAACACAACA
Organism: Torreya grandis; assembly: GCA_037957365.1. Classification (NCBI taxonomy): domain Eukaryota; kingdom Viridiplantae; phylum Streptophyta; class Pinopsida; order Cupressales; family Taxaceae; genus Torreya; species Torreya grandis. The sequence goes on along the minus strand of JARHVA010000780.1, from coordinate 1,691,374 downwards.
CTTTTTTTTTATAACAAAAGCCCACGCATTTCTCACTAAGTCATAAATAGGTTGTCCTAATTTTTAACATAAAATAGGATATTATTTTTAAAAATTTCATAGTTTTAATACCTCCTTATCTTAGAGAGATAGTGGCAACATCTATGATGATTACTTATATTTTCTTTTCCCCTTAGGTGGCATTTTAAGCCACATAGTGCAAGTAATGTGAATTTTTTATATGATGATATGTTGGAACATTATTTTTATTTGATTTATGACCTAAGTTTATTTCTAAACCAAAATTTTTATTTTGGATTGATTCATTAATGTTTCTTAGCCATTTATCACTTTAGTTTTTTATACTTTGAATTTTGGATAATTATTCATTTATTTAATTGCATTATTTTAATGCCACTTACCTATTGATTTATTTGTTCATTATGTTGATTTATTTTGATGATTTTTCATTTTTTTATATATGTTGGATTCTTGTATGTTCATTATGTGAACATCTATTTGCCTTGTGCCTATGAAATATTTCAAAATCCACAAGGCAAACAAATATTCACATTATGAACATATAAGAAACCAAAATTTATAACCAAATGAAAACTCAAAAAATAAATAAACATAACAAACAAATAAATCAATGACCAAGTGGCATTAATAGAATACAATCAACTAAATGAATAATTCTTTGAAATTTGAAGTATGGACAATCTATGTGATAAATGGTTGAGTAGATTTATAAGGTCAATATAAAAGAAATCGTGTTGATTTCTAGAACAATTTAGATCATCAATCAAATAAAACTAATGTTCCAACATATCATCAAGGTAAAATTTCACATTATTTTCACTATGTGGATTATTATGCCACCAAGGGGAAAATAAAATATAATTAATCATCATAGAAGCCACCATTACCTATCCAAGGTAAGGTGGGCACTAAAACTATTCCATAATTTCTCCGAGTAATATCATGTTTTACAAGGTTCAACACAGAGTGTTTATCAAAAAGGTTGTCCTCTCAACAACCAATAAAGGGTGTGTGGAGGGAAAAATTATTCATAAAGTGACCATTATGTATGTAAAAATCATGGTGCACTTGAATGAAATATTCAAGGTGATATTACGTGCAAAGGGGAAAAGTGGGTTTTAGTCCTATGTGAATCTCCACTTCTTATCCCATAACCTAATTTAGATCAATATGAACAAAGATATACACCTTCCTCAAACCCCATAATTATATAAGTACTCAATTTATTGATTAATAAGGCAGGGTTAAATAAAACACTACTATATTGCAAGGATGATAATTACACTACACAACAATTTCACATGGGCATTATATGCACATATACATCACAAGTAGGTCCACATTCATATAGTATATGTTAGTCACATAACATAATTTAAACTTATGCACCTTAACACTTACATCATGATCACATAATGGCACAATACATTTTAGAGAGGATGAGATTTGTCCTAGATATCATGTGCAAATATATAATGGTGTGAGGGGATAAATAAGTAGTTTTACATAGATGCATACATGTAATGCCACCAAGGTTAAGAAAACATGTCAATAACATATGTAAAGTTAGTCCACTTTTTTCCACAAACCATGCATGTGACATTTACAAACAAATAAAATCATAATGGAAACATGACCACTTTTAATATACATGAGGTAAGTGGTTATCATGTTAGTCTATAACTTTAATATGTATGTTTAATTTGTATCCTCAAATTACTAATCAATCATGAAGCTCAACTAGTGTCAAAATGAATAATGTTAAGTGGGCATCCATGTGCATTGTCTCTCAGTGCCTTAGAATGATATCATGAACATTATACATGATTTCTATATTTTTATTAAATAGTTGATCAATCATGAACCGCAATTACTGTAAAATTGAATAAGAGCAAAACAATCATATCCTCAAATAGTATCTCAATATATCAAAAGTATCAAAAATGTCTCATGAATAATATTCCTCCCATCAAGGACCATTTTGAAAATACACAACATAATTTATGTTTGGTGTAGAATATAAATGAATCATCCTTATTGATTTCCCATATTTTCTAATGCTGAACTAATTCTCTGATACCAAAATGTCATATCTAAAAGTTTCTTCCAATAAAACTCCAAAATATATAATACACTTTTTTTCCTAATTAAATTTATTTTGCACCCAATAACATGTCATATAAAAATGTGATAAGTGAAAATAATTTTAATATTATATCTTACTACATTCTGAAATGTATTAGATTTGAACAAATATGTGAATTGGTCATTCAACTTTTAAGTAACAAAAAATAATTAAATTAATGGATTACTTAGAATCTTATTTCATTTAGTTTCTTTATCTAAATTTTTAAGGCAATATTATGCATTATTTATAATAAGGTAATACAACACTAATTATTTTTCATAAAAATGACCCACACACATCTTGCCAAGTCCTAAATATGTTATCCTATTTTTCAACATGGTATAGGAACTTATTTTAACAAACATTAATATTTAATTAACGAAGGGAGACAAACAAGTGAAATAAAGATACCAACAATATGCCAAATCAAGAGATCTCTTTTAACTATTTAATTTTATTTGTAAATTCAAGTCTAAGCAACCAAGCTATCATTCTCCTAAAGTCAATCATTCGAAAGAGGCATTTAACACACAAGCCAATCATAATTAAACTTAGGATACAAGTTATATTCAATAGGTTCATCAAAACATGGAAATCATATAATAAGGTTTAATATAAATTCTAAGACAATCATCACTTCAAGAGAATACACAACCAATAAAAGGTATTTATCTTACTACACTCAAGCATAGGTAACAAACATAAATTTATAATATTATTAGTAGTAAGATTGATAGTAGTCAGGACTAAAGTTAACCATATATGATCTATTTAATTATTATATTGTTGATATTTAAAAGAAGAGTCTTAGCCAGATTCGAGGATTGGTGAAAAAACAATACTAACCTAGATTAAGACTTAGGACATGATGCCCCACTTCACTATGACAACCTACATATCTGCACCTTGAAATAAGTATCAAATGTAGTTCTTAACTTGAATGAGTGAAAGGCCTACTTCATGAGACATAATAATTAAAAGTTTTAGTGATTAAATCCAATAAAATAAATAAAAATATTGTGATACCAAAAAAATTTTATAATCTCTATACATAAACACTAAAACATTCATCATTCACTTTCAAAAATCATCAACATTTATTCTTATATTTTGATGTTAGAGAGAGGATATTACCAACCACTCCAACATTCTAATTTCATTGCACCTTTATAAAATTACCATGTCATAAGTAAGCTCTCAACCACTAGGGGGTCACTTTGCCTCCAAATAAGTTATGTCAATGGCAAGATCTATTTAATTTTTTGCCATGCTTACAAGATTAATCCAATATTAAAAAATCCTTAGGAAATTACCTTGTTATGATGTTATGGACCACACACTAACTATATTTATATGTGGTGTGGCTATAAAGTAGGAAAATTATGCTTAATGCACAAGGAAAAATCTCCTTAAAAGTTAGTTGTTAGTGCTCCTGTCCACTCCCTAGGCTGCCTAAATATCACCATACATATGCTTGCACAAGAATAATCATATCCAATTTATTTCATCCATTATTAAAATTAATGTTAATTCTATTATGAATAAAACCATCCTTCAGCACTCAACCTCAAAACTTTTGCTTTCACGACTACCCTTTTGGGTAACATTGTAGCCAATAATTGGCCCATGCATGGCTAGAACTTACCAATGATTGAATAAAAGACACCATTACACACATATCTAAGAATTTATTAAAATATCATTATAAGATAATAATACTAGTTGAATTGTAATAATGCACTCAAATACACTACAAACATTTATCCTTCCAAAGCTTAACACAATGTAATTGATAACCCATCAAAAAAATATGTCAACAACCAATATTTTGAACCATAGATTCAACGGAGTTTCCTAAACTAGCAAGAGTGGGTAGTAATCATTGATCATTTATATTAATGGATATACATGAGCTAAACCATTTGCCAAAGTGATAACAATTTTAATCAAAATTCTAGACACAATTTTTAGGTTGATAAAACACGTACAAATGCACCAATAAATTAACTAAAAAAAAACAGAAATAAAATTTTCTGATGATTTGATTATATTTTTTAAGTTGGGTAAAATATGGTTGTAGCATTATAATTTTTTTCATGATATTATGTTATGAAACCACTTAATATTCTTGGGTGACTTTTTCAAGTAGAAATTACATTAAAAAATTGGTTTTAAAATTCGTCTTAGAATTTTAATATTAAAAATAAATAATAAAATTGTTTGATTAATGGAATAAAAATTTCAAAACATTTTAAATGTGTTTAAACTCTTATATTTGATAAATTTCTTTTTTAAATATTTATATTACGTCAGTTCTAAACCAATTTTTGTAAGCTTAAAAAGCACTGAGAAAAATTGTTTGTGAAAATGATTTTAAAATTTGTCTAATTTTAATTTTAATTGTTGGTAATTAAATTATTTGATCATTAATTATGTATTTCTAATTTTCTTAGTTGATTTTCGTAGTTTAATTAAAATGAAAATAATAATGTTTACTAATTTACAATGTGACTAGAATACTTGTTTGAATAATTATTTGAATTCCTGGCTAAAGAGTGGTAGAATAATAAAAACTCTAATTGTTTAATTTTTGAATAATTTATTATAACAAATATACCTTTCCCTAAAAGTTGTCTTTTTTTCTTATAATTTATATAAAAATTTAAATGACAAAGCTGAATAGCATTATTATTAACATCATTTAATAAAAACACGCATAATTTGAAGACAATATTGATTAAACTCATATTAATAATTTAATATAAAACTATATTAGTAGTGAAAGAAATTGTCGACTAAATATTGATAATAACTTATAAGTGACTGGTCAATCACATCCTAACATTCTTTAAGACATTAAGTTGTTTTAAATTCATAATAAAAATCAAGGAGAAGGAGGTAATGCACTATGTTTTTGAACGTAAATATAAATCCACATAAACATGGAATACTTAGAAAAAAGTTTAAATTTGTTTGGGCTTATTTCACCCTCTCAATTAAAGGTTTTAAGATTGCTTGGCACATAACATACCATTTTCACATTCTAAAAAAAATTAACTTGTAAATGAGGTCCACGTCAAACAAAATTAAATCCATTAAACCTTTAGAGTCATAGGAGTTCAAGAGATGGATTTTATGTTTCTAAACCTTAAAGGCTTTGAGTTGAATGGTAGAATGAAGACTATTTTAGGCACAATTGACAACATATGACTATGCCCTAACTACTCATATAGCCTAGTATGGGTGTCTACTTAAGAGTGCCCACCTGGCTTGATGTAGACTTAAGTCGCCCCACATGGATACTAATAAGGAACACAGATCTACAAATAAATAGTTTAGTCACTAGGAAAGGAAAAGATAGTTGGGATGTATGGGGATAAATCCAACTTGATTACAAGGGATGTGAGGAATAAAAATAGCTCAAATATTCAAGAGGAAGTGTAGTCGGCCATGGCAAAGAAGAATATCTAAGCCATTTAGCTATAAAAAATAGTCAACTAGACATGAAAAATAACTCAAACATTGCAGGTAGAGAGAAAACAGTCAAATGCTTAGGTTGCGAAAGAGAAAATAGTCAAATGCTCAGGTTACGAAAGCATCCAACTACTTAGTAAGGCAATGCATTTAGATTTTAAAAAACATGTTATTTTAATATTTGATTAAAAAAATTGAGTTTTAATTCAAAAATATTGTCAAATAATGAATAGTTGTTGGTTTAATTGGTGGAGTTGTTTAACTAACATATAATCTATTAAAAATCAATTTTTGCTACTAATAAAATTTGACATGATAAAAAAGATGAAATTTGAATCATACTTTAAACGAATTTGATGAAATAAATACTCCTTAATTTTTTACTCTTAATTTAAAATTTTGACATAAAATAAAAATTAATAAAAAACAAACAAACAAATTAAAAAAATGAAAAAAAAAAGATTTTATGAATTTATAAAGGTTTAAGGAATGTCTACAATATAGAAGTAAGCTGTAGGGCCTGACTAGACCCCCAAAATCCTATTGGTTGCTAATACTACATATTTTGAATGGCCTTTCCCTCTCTTTGAGCAATGTTTTCTCCATTGAAAGCACTATAACTGCAAGTCCCCTCTCGTCATGTATGAGTGAGGTGGAAATACCATACACATGGCTATGCACTACATTTAAAAATGCCTCAATAAATGTGATTTCATGGAATGAGTTGATTGTAGGTATGGGTGCACTTGAT
>JARHVA010000780.1:1612500-1680000 GCA_037957365.1 Torreya grandis | reverse complement strand
TAAATGAATACTGGGAGTTTTAATCCAACATTATTTATGATTTTGGGTTTGACTTGATTTTGGTTGTGGCAAGGCCAATATTGAATTCAATAATGTCTTCATCAAGTAATGCATAACTAATTGACTCAAATATTGTTGCCTAGAAGAGGTTTTCACGAAAAAATTCTTCTTGATTGTTCTAATTTGGATTATTTAATAGAACTCTGGATAAGGTTTCACTAAGGGATTTTGATATATATTTTTTATTGTCCCTTATTGCCTTAAACAAGGTTTCATTAAAGGATTATTATTTTTTTATTTTGATTGTCCTCTAGTACCTCAAACAAGGTTTCACTAGATTCCAATGAGTTTAGACTTTGATTGTCCCCTAACACCTTAAACAAGGTTTCACTAGGAGAATGTTCTTCTTATTAAATGTTGCCTTGGTTCCGAAAAAATTATGCCATTGATATGTAGCCATGGAAGGAGTTTAAAAATATATGATTGTATTGGTCCAATCAACATTTGTGGGTGGTAGAATATCAATATAATGGTTAGTTTTTTTAATGGTGAAGGCATGCATAATGGCTATAAACTGGTAAAAGACAACATAATCCTTGTAGAGGCTACTAGGAGAATTGGTGTCGATGCTAAAGGAAATTCCTCAAAAATGTATAAGGATCACAAATGTTTTTAATTTGATCTAGAAGGAATGTGTAACCAATGTCAAAATAGTTATGAATGTAAACTAATTCCAAAATTGATTCAGACTTAAATGGATCTGATAAAAGCATATATCCAATGTTATAATATCTACTAATGTATTCTAAATCTAAAGATGATTCTGACTCAAGGGGATCTAAAACTAATGTTGAGATGGATGCTAATTCTGCATTTAATGTTAAATCTAATATTATTTTTAAAAGGGAACCTAATTTTGATATTGGTTCTATCTTAGACTGATGTTGACACTAATGTTGTTTCTAAAATGGAACCTATTTTTGATGTAGATGTGACTAAAAAAATATCCTATTGGATTCCATTGTCCACAAGTACCTTGTTCACTTTTTGCTTGGAAATAAATATTTTGGGATGAAGGGATTTTCTAAAATGGGGAAATTTGGGAAATGGATGAATAATGGGTAATTGCTCAAAAATAATGGGATCTTCAAAGATAGGTTCATCAAATATGGGTCATTTGTCAAATAGAGATGCTTTGTCAAATAAAGGTGGACTAACCATGGTTTGGGTTTGGTTAAGGATGGGTGATTTGACAAAAATGTCAAAAATGGGTTGATTGTATTGAGTTTATTATGGAAGTCGACATATCTGATCATGATTGGAAAGGGGATCATTACATATCCTAATTGAGTAATTATTAAAATTAGACACATTTGGGTCTTCAATAGATAAGTAAATTAAATAAAAAATTATTGGCTTTATTGTGACTTTAAGACTGAATCAGATATTGGACAAATACATATGAAATTATCAAATAAAGTAGTAGCTAGAGAGGTCTTTAAAGTAGCCATGAATTGATTATCAAAGTGATGGTCATCCTGCTATACTGGAGAAGTGATGACATGGCTATGCTGAGGTGGGTATACAAGTTGCCTCTTCAACATATGTATTTCCTCTTTTCAACAAAGGTATGGAATTGGTCTATAATAAAGTTAGGTGGGATTTTGTCTCCCTTTTTTATGAGCTATAAAAATATGGCATTTATGTATTATTTAAATAGGGATTTATCCAAATTAGTTTTGAATGCCATGGATTAAGATGGAATAAAGGATTCCCCCAATCAAGGATACATGTAAGGGTAATGGTCTTGAATGAAAATAGCCCAAAGAGGGTGGAATTGTTTTGGTAGAAAAGTCCCAAAGAGGGTAGTCTTAGAATTTTAAATTGGTCCAAAAAGGATAGAATTGGAATGGTAGAAAAGGCCCAAATAGGGTACTCTTAGTATTTGAAATTAACCCAAAGAGTGTAATATTTGTATTTTAAATTAACCCATAAAGGGTGGTCTTATTATTGAAAACTAGCCCAAAGAGGGTGGTCTTGGTCTTGAAAATTATTCCAAAGAGGGCAGTCTTAGTCTTGAAAATTAGCCCAAAAAAGCAGTCTTGGTTTAGATAAAATGGGCCCAAAGACGGTAGTATTTATCCAACATAACTAGCTTGGCTTGGTTTGGCCTGAAAAAGGGAAGAATGACCTAATGTGATTCAAATGAAAGAAAGGTTGGATGACATGACTTTGTTGTTTGCAACTGATAGGTATGGGAGATTCAATGGAAAGTTAAAAAGTGGTTCAAATTGGTACGTGATGGACTTATAATAATTAGACATGGTTGAAATAAACTTGATTTGAAATTGTTCTAATGGTTTGGATTTGAAGCTAATTTTGGTTAAAATTGACTTAATTTGTAATTATAATTAGAAATTAGATCAATACAAACTTGATTGTATTAGAATGGCTTGGTTTGATATTGAAAATAAGATTGATTTACAATTGGAACTTGGCTTTGAACCTAGGTTTGGACTAAAATAGAAGGCATAATGACATGGTTTGAAAAAGAATTTGAACATTGGTCTTGGAATTGGTTTTAAAGTTGGAAATTTGGATTATGACTAGGACTTTATTCAATTTTTGGTAGCCTAATGGTATGGTTTGGACAAGTAATATAAGTATTGCAACCAAGTTTAACATGTCACTTTTGTTTGGAATAAAATTTTGGTTAAGTAACACCTCATTATTTGTGTATAAAAAATAAATTGGGATTTTGACTTGGTTGGTTTGATTTAGTCTTAAGTATAAATGAAGATTTGACATAACAATCAAGAAAAACACACAAGTATTACAAGGTAAATTAATAATTAACACGAGTTTGCATCACATCCATTGAACCTTTGAAACACTCATGTTGAGAGAGGATTATAAAGTTTAAACATTCATTAAATAAATTATTGTGGTTTTAAACCCCACCCTTATATCTCAAGGTTCATATGATTAAGGTGATATTTAGGGATTTTACTTTTGTACCCCTGCATCAATGAATGATCCATGGTAAAAGAGGTATCTAATAATCAATCCAAGATTTAGGGTTTACTCTCTTTGCAACTAATTTAGTGATAAGGGTCTTAATGAAGTTCTACCAGATTTAGGGTTTACTTAAAATTTTACTTGGGCTTTCTAAATGGTCTCTATATATAGTCTATAATAGGTGATATGTGGGAAAAAATCTGTTAATGAAGAAGTTTAATATCATTGACAAGATTTATCCTCTTGAGGGTACCACACATTGACCTAGGATATTGGAAATAAATCCCTGGGGTTACTTTCCTCACATGATAATGTGCGAGCACAAATTTAGGCCTTCACAATGGAAATGTTCCTCAATTTATATATCCCTTTGGATAAGTGAAGTTTGGTATGATGATATGATGTCACTTCCTAGGTTAATGCACCCCTAAATACTTGCATGAAGGTGATAAAATCCACCCCACATAGTCAAATGAAAAAGAGGGTAAAAGGCAAATAAGAAATTTTGCAATAAAGTAAAGAAATTTGAAAATAAACAAGTTTTTTTGTATACCCTAGTGTTGGATGAAGAATGGAGCTTGGTAAAATGATGAAGTGTATGATTTTATCTTTTATTTATGTTTTATATGTATTTGAACTTGCAAGCATAATAGAGTAATAAAATAATGTGAAGAGTCTTTCCTTATATATCTCAAAAGGATAGAATGTGAGGAGATAATAGGATTGTAAAAGACTATTTATAGCACTTTGATGTAATAGAGTCTAGTTCGATGTGTTAATGGAGATTAATAGAATTATTTTGTTATGTTTTTACTTATCTTGTTTTATGTATGGTTTATGCATTGTGGGTACTCTATTTTACTTTAATTTGTTATCAAATACTATACTAGTTATGGTCTGACTTTTGTTTGTATCTATTCTGTATTATTATTTAGTATAATATTATACATTGTATATAGCTGATAATATTGGCTCTCTTTTTTTCCTATTGGTACTCTCCACTATGCAATCTATCCCTATAATTAACATGTTTTGGAGTATTTCCAAGAACCTCTATTAATAATGGTGTAGTGAGGATGGAACCTATTTGGATGAAATATGTTGAGATGGTTGCTAGGGTAGAGAGATATAGGAAGATGGATAGATGAGATAATATATAAATTTGTAAAAGAAGAATCACATAGAGTTATAAAACCTACATATGTAATTATCTAGGAACATCTCTATGGAAAAAATTATAAATTTTTCTAATACGAATTGGCTGGAATGTTAGCTACATTGCTAGCTAGATTAGAATACTATTAATTTAGTCTAAGGATAACATAATTTATATTCTAGACTAAGGAAAAGATGGAAAGACTTCAAAACATGGATACCAATTGGTCCCAAGTAGTAAATCACTGGTGAAGACTATGACTGATGGATATATTATAGTGTTCATAGTACAAAGATATGTAACTTTTGAGATTACACAAGATCAATTTATCCAAGGAATTAAAGAGAAATTTTTATAGTGCATACTTTTTATAATAAATATGTTAGTTGTGGAAAAGGCCATGGTGCCTACTCTAGCCAACATGGAGTAGTCACTTCAAGTACCATGAGGGTGTATGTGGGAGAATGTGAATGATGAACCGAGTAAAAGGAACTTGAACCTAATCCTAGAAAATGGAAGGTGAAAAGAATCAGAGCGAGAAGAAAAGTTTGGGACTTGAAAGGGAACTAAAATACTAAATAAGTTAGAATAAGACAAATGAACCTTAAGTAATTATGAGTAGGACTAGGATTAGAGAAGACATTACTAGAGATGGAGACAAATAAGAAAATATGATAAAGAATAGAGGTTTCTAAAATAAGATGTGGAAAATTCTAAAAGAAGAGGGTATGTAGAATATGAGAAAGGGATTGATGAGAAAGAGAATGCTGAAAGCACTGATGCTGAGGTATATTAGTTAGGAAGTAGAGGTTATTCACAATTAAGGGAGGGGTTTTTAGCTGGAATCAAAAAGGAAAGTTATTGGGAAAATGTTAAAATTAAAAGCACTAATATTCTAGGTTCAAGATCAAATATAGAATAAGTTAGAAATAAATGTCATTCATTTCAAGGTTATGCATCACTGAAGTCCACTATATTTGTATAAGGTAGAAAAAGTATAGAGAGAGAAGTTGATTCAGGTTGATTTGATTCCTTTATCAATAAGTTTTGAAGGTTGAATGTACAAACCAAGTGGGCATTAGAACAAAAGAATTTATAAGAAGCATGATTTGTTCTTACTCCTGAGAATATTAGTGCAAAACAACTTATAGTTATAGTGAACATTATGCAGTCACCTAAAAATGCAACAACCAATCCGCAATCACCACCAGTCATAGTTGCTATTATTTAGACATCTATATTAACAACTACCAACCTACCAACTATGGTGATTCATGTAGTTTTGTTTGTACATTTAATGTTGTATGATGGGTCTTCAAACCTTGAATAATATCTGGTAACTTATAAAATGAAATGGATTCTAAAGGGGATAACATATAATAATTTGAAGAAGTATGAACTCATAGGGGATTTGGTAGGACATGCCTTGGATTTTATTTGCAAAAGGAATATAAATACCCTCGATATTGCACAAGTTAAAGATTTTATAGTATCATAATTAAAGGTAAAAAAATGTTTTAGTCAAGTTGTTCAAGACCTAAATGAAATTCAACAAAAGCCCATAGAAATGGTTAGAGAATATGATCATAGGGTCTCCAATGTGATGAATAAAATCAATTTTATTTTATAGGACAAAGATAAGGTTTCTTGGTTTGTAGAGGGATTATGACCAAAAATAAGGTTCACTATTGTACAATCTTAGTTCTCCACTAAGGCTAATACTCGATCTATTACCATAAGAGTTGAACAAATTGAAGATTGTGCAGATCCTCCATTAGTTGGATCACAAGTAGAGGCTAAGTTAGATACTTTTATGAGGAAGATGAATAATATGCATGAAAATGATAAGAATAAAATAGGATTATGATGTTTATAATGTGGCCATGAGGGACATCATAGGAATGACTATCCAATAATTAATTTTTTTGGGTGAAATATGTAGGGTAGTTGGACATCCTATGTCCAAGTTCCATCTTCTCTAGTAATATATCTAAAAGTTACACAACATGTAATGTAATTTTTGAAAATATATAAATCATGATGAGAAAAGATGATAAGCTTTACAAAATTTTAGCAAGATAAGTATCCTAATCTTGTAATAGAATAGAATTTAATGTATCAAGATATACAGGTATTATAAGAAATAAAATAGAAACCAATCTGTCACGAGGATAACATAGCTATTGATGATCAAATGTATGTGAAAATTATTAGGATAATGTAGTAAGAGGGAAATATAACCACTTTAATAGATCTAATGAAACTACTCAGTACACTATTCAATGAGGATATATCCTAGAATATCACTAACTTCCTACATAATCTCTTGAAGTATGTGTAGTTAGGACAAACAATAGTTGTTAAAGTAGTTTGGTATGTCAAGATAAAACATTCTTGGGATGTATATTCATAAATGGATATTGAGTTTGTTGGATATGAAATTAAAAATGTAGTATTTAAATTCAGAAGTACAATCAATATGATTCCTTGATCAATATAGGAAGCCAATGGTTGAACAACTCTGAGCTACAATCTAGTAACATAGAGCTTAGTGGATTATGGTAGAGTTGAACCCCTTGATCAGTTAGAAGATGTTGAATTTAAAATGACCAAGGTTAGCTTGCGATGGGATTTTGAGGTCATTGACATGAAGACAACAAATAACCATTACTCTACCTTAATCAATAAGAAATAGGCTTACAATGGCCAAATGACCATTAACACTATGCACAATCAATTAGAAGCACATTAGAAAGATAAAATAGTGGTCATACCTTTAAATAAGACTAAACAAAAGCCATAAATATTTCCTAAAGAGCCAAATTCTCCTTATGATTATGGGGATAATAGTTGGTTTAAAGTGGGTATAAATAAAAGGTAAATTGGGTGTAGTTTATAGAATGTCAAAAGTGAAATCCAAATATTACATAGTAAGAACAAAAAATGATATTTAAACCTTTTATAACAAAGTATCCATTTAGGTAGGTTCATAATGAAGATTATGTTTCTCCTTTAGTACATTTTCCAATAAAATCTGAGGTAGAATTTTTGTACAATAATAGTGCAACTATGATGGACTATACTGAACCAACCCCAAAAGGTATTTTAACCTAGGATTTTGCATCATCCATAAGTGGTGACTCGGATGCACACATATTGAATTAGTCTTGTAGAGATCATGATTTATGAACCTTGCACATGGTGTTCACTTTAGAATTCTAGATAACTCAATATTTTATGATAGAGGATCTCAATCCATTCATATTGAGGATTGAATACCATATAATGGGGGTGGAATTTGAATCAATGCACTGAGCTATGCACTGAAAATAAATTATTGTGATATGGTGGGCCATACAAAAAGACTCAGAAATACATTGGGATGAAGCATGGAAAATATTGCATGCAAGGTTTCAACTACTAGTTAGTGTTAAATTAGAATGGCCTTTCTTTCAAGAGGGTCAATGTATAAAATTTCACATACATTAGTGCATGGATATATGGACTACATAAGGGGTAAAACCATGATAATGGGTGTACATATTCATTCATACCTTTACACCTTTTTGAACAACTTGGTATACACATCAAGAGCATATAAGGGAAACTAAACATTGGGTACAACTTCAATATGATTTCATTCAAAATTTTGTGTTTGAAGATGATAACCCACCAATACATAATGCCTTGTAGATATTTTTTTTATTTTTTATGTCATGTATACATAAAATATTTAATAAATGTAATTGAATCATCATCTTATCAGGAGGATGCAAAGGACTTGGATCTCTCAATGCATAATTATAAAGCTAACCAAAAACAACAACTCTTAGTTCAGCCATGCAATATAATATTCAATGATATGATAGAATCAAGTGACAATGATAGTGATGGAGATCTCAATCTAGATGGGTTATTTAAGACAAAATGTGAAGATGAGCCCAAACTAGTACAAAGCAAAGAGAAAATAGAAGAGGAGAAACTACGTAATATTAACATTTCACTATCTAAAGGCAAACACATTCTATAAGATACTTTTACTAGTGGATTAGGCAAGATATATTAGGAACCATTGCAAAAAAATTAAAGGAAATATTGGGATAGAATCGGCCCCTAAACTTGAAATAGTGGGAGATTATTGTGGATAAGAGTGAATCTCTAAAGCCTTGAAGCTATTAAGATATTATCAAGACATGTTTCCAACCAAATTCTTGGAGGTGAAAGGTGTAGATCCATTTCTAGGAGAAATTCACAGTGAATTAAAATAATGTGGATGCCCTATAAAAAATTAACCCTAAAGGCTTAATCCTAATATGAAAAACAAAGTAAAGGCTGAACTTGATAAAATGCAAGAAGCTATAATTATTTATCTAGTTGAAAAGGTAGAATGGGTGAGCCCCATGGTGGTTAAACCTAAAAAAATAGGATTAATTTGGGTGTGTGGGGATTAGCGTACACTCAATGACACTTGTGTTAATAATCCATATCCTATTCCTTTCATAGATGAAGTATTTGAATCCATGGCTGGGCATGAGGCCTATTCATTTATGGATGGTTTTAGTGGATATCCCCATATTCTTATTGCCAAGGAGAATCAATCTAAGACCACCTTCACTATTGAATGTGGTTTTTTTGCATACAAGGTAATGCCATTTGGTTTAAAAAATGCACCTATTGTATTTTTTAGAGCTATGGTAAGTGCATTCAAAGACTTTATTCATAATTTCCTAGAAGTCTATTTGGATGACTGGTCTATCTTATCTTTATTTAAAGAACACTTCTCAAAACTAAGATTGATACTAGAATGATGCCAAGATTTGCACATCACTTTAAATTTAAAGAAGTGTTTATTCTTTACACATTTTGGTGTCTTACTGGGCCATGTTGTGTGTAATTATGAAATTTTAGTAAAACCAAATAAAATTGCTATTATAGAAGAAATGCTACCTATTACTAAATCAACTAAAGTGTGCACCTTCCTTGGTCATACTAGATATTATCAAAAGTTTATAAAAGGTATATAACTATATCTATGTCCATTGAGAAACTACTCCCCAAGGATACCACATTCAAATAGACACCATAATGTCAAAAAACATTCATTGAGTTAAAGTAAAGGTTGGTAACAAAACCGATCTTAGTATTTACTAACTAGAAGAAGCCATTCCATGTACACATGGATACTTTTGGCACCATAGTAGGATTTGTTTTAGCACAGGAAACTAGTATAAAACTATCATCTATAGAAAAGAAATACATGACCATAGAGAGAGAAACACTAGCCATGGTTTTTATATTTAAAAAGTGTAGGCATTACTTATTAGCTAATCCTTTTGAGATCTTCACAGATCACCAAGAATTATGATACTTGGTTAATAAACCAATGATAGGAGGACATATATCAAGGCGGTTGATGCTCTTTCAATAATTTCAAATTTGGATTCATGCTAAGACAAGGTGGGAGAATGTGAGACTAGATCACTTTAGCTAACTTCGTAATGGGGAGGAACCAGAGGAAATCAAATATGAATCCCTTGACACACTTTTATATATAACTTATGTAGTTACTTATAATATGAAGGACATTACAAATTTATTAAAACAAAGAACTTTTCCTATGCACTACGCTGAGTGGGATAATAAACAAATGGTTACATAATCCATATCATATAGCCTCATTAATGATTATTGTATAAGATTTGCAAAGCTGATGTATTGCACATAGTATCCCTAGAGCATGAATGACCATAACTCATTCAAGAGTCTCATCAAAAAATTATAATGGGTCAATTTTTAGGAGAAGCCACTATAAGGAAAATAATTCAAAATGGTTTATGGTGATCTACATTATTATAGGATGTGCATAGAGTTGATAAACATTGCAATGTCTATTAAATAATGGGTAGACCCAACCAATGAGATGAAATGCATTTGGTACCTATGATTGAAAAACAACCCTTTGAGCAATTGGGAATTGATTTTGTTAAACTATAGCTCCCCCAAGTAAGCACAATCATGCCCAATATATTATAATTGTAATTTACTTTTTCATGAAATGGGTGAAAGTTGTTGACATCCCAAGCTATGATGAGAAAGATGATACCAAGTTTTTATTTGAAAACATCATCACTAGGTTTGGATGTCCAGTTAAGTTGGCAAGTGATAGAGGTACAAATTTTATAAATAACACTATAGATATTCTCACTGAAGAGTTCATGATATTACACCATAAAATCATGACTTACTTTAGATAATATCAAACACTAGATTGGTATAATAGATGAAAACTTTGTGCTCTAATATATTAAACTCTGAATTTATGCATGGATATGGGTCAAGAAGAATCTATATTATTCTCTTTATGAAGTATTATTTTTATAATTCCCCATGTACTTACTTGCTTAGATTTTAGTGTATGCATAAAACCATTCAATAAATTATGGATGAAAAACTTCCTAGTCAATAGAGCATCGGATAACATTGGCCAAGTAAAAAACTATTTGTACATGTGCAGTGGATGTCTGATGGAAAGGAATGCTTAAAATATATATTTTAGAATACAAAATCTCTGCATATTCTTGCCCATAAGAAGTACAGTTCAAATTCCTAAGATATCCATGAGGAAGGTATATAAAATAGTTCCCTTTAGAGATTAAAAAGCTTATGGTTGATTCTAGACTTGAAAACTTTTCTATGGATGCCTAAACTCTCTCATGCATGAGCAGTGTGACTAGTGGGGAAATGGATGGGTGTGAACTAGTATGAGATTGGGAGTTCAACATGGAAGACATGCCATAGGAATGGTGCAAGAAAAAGTATGATGAGGTCAGGGATAGGGATTTAAGAGGAAGTGAACCATAGGTCAATGGGAGGATACTAAAAGTGTCATAGGAATCCATAGGATAATAGAGAGACATAAGGATTACCCCCTACCCATAAGCTTTCACCCCTTAATAGTGTAGGTACACATGGAATAAACAAGATAGGTAGTGATATCATAACCCAATCTGCATAGAACCAACTCCCCCATCAAAATTCATGCTCATGCATTTGAGTTTGAATAAATTATTATAGGGAATTGGGATAGTTTCACTATAGATTCTAAAGAGTCTAAAGTCAATCCAATAGAGTAATATTTGGGAATAAAATTTCAACATAACAATCTACTTTTAACACGAAATTTTATATTGTAAATATGACCTATGTCTCAACTTAGAATTACAAGTGGACCTGATATTAGTGTTGGGAAAGCTACACGTCCAACTGTATCAAATTAACCTTCTTCAATGCCCACTACTTCTGGTGTACCTATTGTTTTAGGAGGCATGAGAGGAATCACCAGTAGTGGTTTTTGTGGAGGAGGATTAGGCGATCAAACTAAAGGTGATAGTGAAATTCTATAATAGAGTTAAAGAGGAATAAAAGGAATGCCATAATAGGGTCCACTATAACCATTAAGTTCACCAATGGTGTACTAAAAGATTATGTTTCATCTCCTTGAATATTGAAGATTCAAAAATGCGGCATAACACATTCATAAGTGTCAAATAATTTGGTGAGAATGGGGATCACTTCTTCAGAATGAAATGTTACTCAATTTACCACTACTTTGAATGCATGCACAAATGACACTATAAATTTGACCCTCGACAAGTAGTTATAAGCTATGAAACATTGAAAAATGTATTCATTTAGGAGTTTGAAATTATTACATTTGAGAAACAAACCATCATTAATTTAAATGAAATAAAGCAATAAATCACTAAGAGTATGCACAAATATAATGCACATTTTAAAATGATTGTTTCAAAACTATCATCAGATATTAACTCAACATGGCATACTCAATGGTTTTTGGGAGGGATGTTGCTTCCATTTCATCAAGCTCAATCACCAAAGACCTTTATGGACTTGTGTGAGGAACTAAAAGTTGTTTTTTGAACCAAATTTATGGGAAGTATAGATACAAGGATCATCCTCTTTATGGAGGATTAGATTACTATTATGGCCTCTTAATTGGAGAAGCTAACATACAATAATTTTGATGACACACAAAAATGGCTTATGGTGTGTTGACTGTGAAGTAGAAGGCCATAGCAAGAATAATTACCCACAGAGGAATGTTCACACCATAATAAAACAATATTGTGAGATCTATCAAGAGAACCATGATGTAAGGAATTTCCCCTTGCTCTAACACACTACCTAGGATAAAGTGTCACCATACTATAAAACACATGATGCGTACATGAATGATACTAATGACTATCAATTCATTAATGAGATTTATGAAGCACACAAAAGAGGGAATCATCAAACTTATATTGCTAATAATCCAAAGTCTAGTGGAGGTTGATCTGTTTGAGGTCGATGATGTGGTAATGAGTATAAGGGTAGTCATTTTTCACCTAGGACTTTTTATAAGTGTGGATATCTAGACCACTATTAGTGTGATTACCTAGTTTACCCAACTTGTAACTTTTGTAAGAATGAGAATTGCTTGGAAGAATGCCCCAACCTATATACAACTATCACTAAAGATCATAATGAGAAGGGTGCTAGGATGATTCATGTTACAAAAATGCATGTGATTAGTGGAGATTGTGCCCTACCACCCCACTAATGGGACCTAAAGTAAATATTATGACATGAAGTGGTGCTCAATCCCAAACCATTTTGGTTTCACTTGTAGAAAAGATTTAGTGTGAAAAACCATGTGCTCAACATTACCCCGATGCTCAAAATAAAAAAGAGGTATTGTATAACACAATGTCCTTGGTAAATTATTTACTAGGTGAAATTTATTTTTTAAAGGATAAGTATGCAACCATGTGTGTTGATATGAAAAAATAAACTATTCCAATAGACTCCAGATAGGATGAATTTTGTGAATTATACAAACTACTCCTTAACGAAAATATCATTCCCCTCTTGAATAGCTAGTTATGATAATAGACAACCAAGACTCATGAAATCATCATTTGAACCATGCACAGTGATAAGAAGCCTATGTCCAACCAATTATTGAATGTGACAAGGAGATCATGGTAAATGCATCCATTGATGGGTGGATGATCTAAGATACACTAGTGGATACCAACATGGAAGTTAATGCTCTCATGAAGGATGCCTGGAAAAATATAGGGAGCCCCACTTTGTAACCCTTCTTGTATGTTCTATTTACAGGAAATAAAACTTGAGTGATACCTATAAGATTTCTTAAGGATACCACTATTAACATCTTGGGTGTCCCTTTCAAAGGTGATTTTGAAGTAATTTAGCTAGATGAAGATAATGATTTTCCAACTCTATTGGGTTTACCATGGTGCTATGCCATTAATTCTAATTTATATTTTAAGAAGTGACATATCATATATGAGAATGACACCTAGGTCATAGGAATTCCTCTTATTGCTGATCAAGGCCACTATTTTATAGAAGAATTTTATGTTGATGAGGACCTCAATCATATATACAACATCATGCCATAAGGAAATGAACATGTAGATCTTACTCCTGATGGTCTACTTCAATAAGGAGATGCATAATCCATATAAGACACCACCAACATTACTTACAAATACTAGACACATAGAGAATATGACCTATTGAGATGAGGTTGTGTTAAAGTTGGTCGATAAATATGCATTCCACATAACCTGTATAAGTGTTATAAGTTTCTTCAACTCATTGGCGGATGTCCAATGAATGCACCACCTTTTCGGTTAGATCAAGCCCCTAGGTTTCATAGCTGAATTGAGATTCAAGAGTACATACAATAATTAGAGGGTTAATATGTTTCTTAATATGAACACATGCATGCAATCCCTAATGTACTTTATGGCATAGATGTTAGTTGGTGGGATACTCATCAATACAAGTTGTTGACATGGGAATAAGTACGTGTTGAACTACATCATCAATTTCACAATGATAATTGGGTTCATGCCATACTCAGTTATAATGGTATTGAGTCCCCAAGTGACCATGTATCCACTTGTGTGGATTTTTGGATGCTGATGAGACATTATTACTAGAATCCTTATGGGTACATGCATTTTATATCACTCTACATGATTGAGATAGTGTGTGGTATGTTAATCAAGATATGCACTTAGATACAAATACCTAAGAATGTGTGAAAAATTATTTTATCACCACATTTGAATTTTTCACCCCATTCAAATTTGAATTTATCCTTGAAAGTGATCCATCATGCAGTAGTAGGTGATCAGGTGCCAGTTGAAGACATAATACAAACCATTTATGGTAAAATTGAGGACAACTTGGCCATTTTACAAGACCCTGTTACTCATAATAGGACTTAGTTGGAACCCAAATTATAATCCAAATATAACCATAGGGAATAGATATGGAAGGTTAAGTAGAAGGTTGTATGTAAAGTTTATGAGGGTAATAACACCGATCCTCCATAACCATCATTTGACCACTTAAACATGCTTACAAAATATGGAGCATGTGAGGTTAGAGATAATATAAAAAAATGAATAGAAACCATATTTTGTGCCACTCCAAATGGTTTAGTATAATATTGGTACAAAATAAACACCTAAGATAGCCAACATAGGAAATTACTAGTCTGAAGTAGAATTAGCTAAAATATTAGAACTTATATAGGAGTATGCAAGAATATTTCCATGAAAATACATAGAGATGAAAGGAGTACATATGGATTTGGGAAAAATTCATATAAAAATGGTTGATGAAACTCACCTAGTCATAAAATGACCATATTGAATGAATCCTTATCTATGCAGGTTTATTAAAGAAGAAATAAATGGTGTGCTACCCACTAGGGTTATCACATCCATTGATGAATATGACTGGGTTATCCCCATGGTAATTATCATAAAAAATTATGGCCACATCTTTATTAGCATGGATTATAAATAGTTAAATGTTGTATGAGTCATGAAACCATTCTAAACACCTTTCATAAAATAAATTTTGGAAGGTGTAGCTTGTTGTGAAATCTATACCTTTACTAATGGCTTTTTAGGTTATCATCAGGTACAAATTTTTGAGGAATATAAGGAAAAAAACCAATTTTACCACTGAATGGGTGTTGTTTGCATACAGTGTTATGCCTTTTGGCTTAAAGAATACATCAATAGTACTCTCTCATTTTGTGGTAGATGCCTTAAAATATTTCATCCACAAATTCCTATAAATCTATCTAGATGATTGGATCGTGTATGTCTTGGTGCATGACTACTGTTCTAATTTGAGCCTCATTCTTGAATGCTATTGATAAATTTAGATTTACTTAAACTTAAAAAAGTGTATCTTTGCCAAACCTTTTGAGATCTTTTTAAGTCACATCATTTTTTGGGAGGGACTACTTGTGGATTCAGCCAAGATTATGATTATATTTCAACTCTCACATCCAACCACTTAGAGCGAAGTCCATGACTTGGTTGGTCACATGGGCTATTATTATAATTTCATTCATAGTTATGCTAACCTATTTAATACATTATAAGAATTACTCCAATAAAATGTCCTCCTCCTTTAGATTGAATGACATTAACATGCATTTTAGACCTTAAAGAAGAAATTGGTAGCTACACCTATCCTCTAGTTTATAGACTAGGTGACACCATTTCATGTACATGTCAACACTTATGGCATGGTAGTGGGTTCTATAATTATACAACCTAAAAAAGGGAATCTGGACCACCCTATATATTTTAATAGTCATAATCTAACACTAGTAGAGAGGAATTACTCTAATACAAAATGATAAGTCTTATCCATGGTATATGTACTTAAAAAGTTCCATCAATACTTGTTAGCCACTCCATTCATTTTATTTATGGATCAAAAAGAGCTCAAGTACCTTTTGAATAAACCAGTGTTGTATGGATGAATCTGCTAGTAGATTGTTCTATTCTAGGAGTTCCAATTATCCATGGTTATAAAACTTGGTAAAGTGAATTTTTGTGCCAACCACCTCTTGCATGTTGAGTTTTTGGAACTAGTGCATGCTATAGAGGATGATTTAACTGATGTATAACTTTTTCAAGTTATGTACATGCTCGAATAATTGAAGAAAACATTTTATTTCCTTACAACTAGTTTTTTGCTAGCCGATCTTATCACCTAAGATAAAAATCAATTATTTGTATGAACTGGACCTTTCTAATTATTTATTAGATAACTATATAAAATAGGAAGGGATGAGGTGTTACGTTGGTGTGTGATATAGCATAAGCATGTGGAATTTCTTTGAGAAGTCCATGAGGGTGTCACTAGAGTACATTATGTTGGTGATGTAATGGCATGAAAGGTGCTCCTAGATAGCTTTTGGTATCCCACATTATTTACGGATGGAAAATCTTATGCATGCTGATGTGATATTTTTTAGTGAGTAGGGAAAGCAAACAATATGGATGTAATGCCTCTTCATACAATCCTTGCTCATTAACCTTTTGAAAAATGAGTTATTGATTTTTTTGGGACTATTAACCCTACTACAAGATTAACTAGTGCATTTTACATTATTACCACCACTAATTATCTCATGCATTGGTTTAAACCATTTTCCACATGTGATTGTACTATTATAACTATTGCCAAGTTCCTTTAGGAAAATATCATTACTAGATATGGATGCTCTTTAAGTATAACAAGTGATCATGGCACTCACTTCCAAAAATATATGATATACATCCTCTTAGCTGATTTTATGATTCTGCACCATAAAATTACTCCATACCACCCTCAAGCTAATGGCATTGTTGAAGCATTTAATAAGATCTTGGGCCATACATTGACAAATATTTACAATATCAATTGCACCGACTAGGATTATCAAGTTTATACAGTCTTATGGGCCTATCAAACCACATATAAATGATTGAACAAGATTAATCATTTTCATCTTGCCTTTGACATGAAATTAGTTCTATCGGTGGAGTTCCTTGTTCCTTCATTAATTATTATGTGATTGGCCAACTAGATGATGATGAATCTCTAAAAGTACACCTTGGTTATTTATTATAGTTATATGAAACACATTTTTGTTTCCATTAGAGACAAGGGGTTGAAAAAAAGAAGCAAAAAGTCTAACATTATAGACATCTCAAAAATAAAACTTTTTCTCCTGGTATGCATGTATTGTTCTATGATTCTGAATTCATGTGCCACTCCAATAAACGTTGCATCCATTGGGATGGTCTATTCATCATTCATAGCATCTGTCTTATAGGTTCATGTAAGTTAAGGTAGTTAGATGGATACTTTATTTTAGATCATTTCAATGCTAGTTAGATTTGGCCCTATCATTCCATGTAATATTTACTATATTATGAATAAGGTTTATGCCAATAGATTAGTTGAGGCTTTTTATTTTATTCTCTAATAAAGCATCACATTGTTTGTACACCTTTTGTTTAGGTT
This sequence comes from Torreya grandis, assembly GCA_037957365.1. Lineage (NCBI taxonomy): Eukaryota > Viridiplantae > Streptophyta > Pinopsida > Cupressales > Taxaceae > Torreya > Torreya grandis. Next base: position 1,662,404 of record JARHVA010000780.1, on the reverse strand, counting down.
TGTTCTAGCACATGGTTATATTTTATTTTTATTTTTTATCAAGCCCATGGAGGACCATAACAATATTTTAGTGTGGGGTAAGCTTCAAGATGAATAAAGTAAAGATAGAGAACGTAAATCAAAAATTGGAAGGAATCATGCATAAGAGAGGCATAAAGGGGAATAGAAATGCATATAATGGGTAAAAAAGTGAAAACATGAGGGAAATACATACATAATAGGTGTGAATGTAAAATACAAAAGGGTTACAAGGCATGAAAAATGTGACACATTTCTGTAAGTGTGGATAAATAAAAATAAGGGAAAAACCACTACAAATGGGTTAGGAGGGAAAAAGTAGTTCAAGCTTTTAAGAATGAAAATCTAAATCTTTTCATAGTAGACATGCACTCTGAGGAAATTAAGAGGATGGGATAGGTGTGTTAGATGTAAAAAGTGTTAAATATAATGGAAAGCATGCCAAACAAACATCATGGCATATTGTTTGAAAACATTAATGGGTGAAATTATTGATGAAGGCACGAGAGAGTAAATTCATGCAAGTTCTCAAGACTATATGAAGTTAGAAGGTCCTCATTTTAATACTTTATTGTTGAATGTTTTATAACTTATGGAGCCCCAAAGAAGCATTTTTAAGCCAATAGAAGGAGAGTTTATCAAAATATAGTGCCAAATTCAAAGTTGAGAAGTGAGGTGATGATCATGAATGAGGAAAATAGTGAAATTATGATTAAAATATTTTTTTTTTAGGAATTTATAGGTTAAGGGTATCAATTTCTGCCATTAGAGGATGTTGAAGTAGAAAGCCAAGGAAATTCAAACTAGGAAACATGTATTCCATCAGAAGAGTCAGATGATCATGCATCAACCTTCAAGCTCCTCAAAGGGTGATGCAACCAAATTAGAAGGCCTAGAGAAGAAAAACATTACCAATCATTACCAAAGAGGAAGAGTATAAGGGCAATGGAGGAAGACCTATTTTTATATAGGAGGAAACCCATAGTGATTCCAATGTGTAAGTAGAAAGCGTGGCACAAAAAACAACAAAAACATATCTCAAGAAAGAACCAACCATGATGTGTGATGGGGGAAAATAAGTCCACGACACTACCTCCACCCTCTATATTGATTGATGAATTGAAAAACGTTAGGTTGGTATTGCATAGAGAAGATTGGGAGTCTAAGGTGTCCTCATGTCAATTACTCAACTGTAACCACCACAAACTCTATAACGAGGGAAATTAATAGTAAGAATACAGAGTTGAATACTGAAATATAAGAAATGAGGTCACCTATGACCTCACAATTTTTAATTGATTGAATGATACTATGGTTTTCTAATTATTTCAATTTCCTTACATTGGGAAGTCCATGGAAGTGGGATATTTTTTATCTTACACATCCATGAGGACTATTTGTAATTTGTATGGCATAAAATGTGAATCACTGCCCAATAGGTTAGAAAAGTGATAGGGTTACAATGTTTAGGCATGGATGTTAATATGGATTTGGAGGACCACAAAGAAGTGGAGAAGGTAGAGGTAGTGATAAATTATAAAGAGAGCCATGTAATGTATATCACTAGCCTCCAAGACCCTAACATTTAGGTAGCTTCATGCTTGGAAATGAACAAGCCTGGGGGAAAAGATAGGTAGAAAGAGATAGGCATGACACACCTCTATGTGACAAGCTAGATGGCCCAAGGGTAAAAATAAATTATGCCCAGTACTTCACCAAGAAGATTATGGAGGATGTAGGGAAGGACAACTACCTTTCAAACCATAAATTTCTACGAGGCATGATTATTATTTTTTTATTACTTGATGAGATTGGCATTCTAGAATATGTTGGAAAAGAGTTTAAGTGGGTGTACCCACCAGAGAACAAGTCCCATAAAAAATGATTTCAACATTTCACTTGTACAAACACCATCTCCCCATCCCAAAAGCTAAAAATGAAGGGATGGTTTAAGGGGCTAAAGGAAGCATTAAGTAGTGAATGGTATGTCCCTAAAGAGTTTCTAATGTAAATAAGGAATCAATCCTAGTTTTGTATGATGCAAAATTATTTGCTTGTGCACATCTAAATGGATCCCACAATTAACTTAAATAGGTGGCTCAATATTATATATGATTTTACTAAAAAATACTTCAATAATGTTATGAATTACATTGTCGATGAGTGTAAGGTGCATATTAATGCTAATAAAATTAATGATGAAACTCATACTCTTCAATAAATGTATGTTTAGCTTTAGATTATAGCATATAGGGAGAAAAATGAGATGGATATCAAATATATGAAATCACACTAGATTATTGTTGGGGGACATATTCATATTTTGTATTATATGTTCAAGCTTAATAAGAAGGGTTCATATAGCTAGGAGTTCCCTAGAGAAGCCCTTCAACTCCCTCCATAAATAAAAACACAGAGAAGGTAGCGAAACAAATAGAAGAGGCTAAGGAATAATGCCATTGGGAGTACATATGAGGTGTAACCTAAGTAGTAAAGGATGGACCCATCACCTCCTAGAGACTAAGGCATCCTTGTAGAACAAGAATAAAAGGTCCTTAACACTAGCCAATAGAGCTCTATTCCTTCAAAACAAAATCATTCTAAACCAAGTGTTAGGGTATCAAAATAAAGGGTGGTGACTTCTTATCCATACCCTAATAAAACCAAATGAAGCCACCATCTAGAAGAGGGGGAAGATAGAGGCATACATCTAGGTTCTAGGGACTAGGATGCGAGTTTAAATGCCCAATAACAGATTGATCTAGATGTCCAGATCCTTGAGTGTGTTTCAAATAAGGGAAAAGGGCCTACTGAGTAATAAAAATTAACCAAGGGTGATACCTTATCCATTTGAGGTTATCTCTAATGAATGCCCCAAAAGGAAAATTATGTATGTGGGAGTATTTCCTCGAGGAGGACTCATCTAATTAGACTCTACATGATCTCTCTTTTTATATGGATGTGTTTAATGAGGAACACAATTTTGAGATTCCATCGACTAACGTATATTTAGTTTCATAAGGCATAGAGCTTCTTGAAGCATTTTGGGTGGATCCCTGATAATGTTCACCAGCACAACCCTTATTAAGTTGGATTTTGTAGTTATATGAAAAAAATGATCTAAAAGGATATAAATTTAATCAACTTAAATGAAATCATCAAGTGATCATCACCTTGTATTGGCATGATTGCATTAAAAGAATAAAACTTGAATAGGAATTAGATGAGCTCAAGTGCTAGCCAGAAGTAGTGATTGTAGATCGAGTAAAGACTCTAAAACTATGCAATTTAATTTTATAACAAGAGATGGAACTTGCCAATGGGGTGCCCCTTATAGGTGAACCTATTGATAAGATGGAGACTTAGGTGAGTCTTTTGTTACAAAAATGCAAAGACTAGGTCAACCTATAGTGTAAGAAAACTTGGGCTATGGAGCAATTTATAGAATTTTTAGAGGTATTTAAGATTTTTCTTCCCAAACAGGTACAGTAGCTCCCATAAAAGATGGCCTTTTTATTAGGTTGGCATGACAACCAATGTTTTACAAGCTAGGATTCAGTTGGAAGAACACCATTTCTAGTAATTGATAGAGAATACACTCATACTAAAGGATAGAGTGTAGCACACCAAAGCATTTCAAGATAAAGATGCATTAAAAAATAAAATTAGTGCTCATTTCCAAAAGTTTAGCACTAGTTTTATGGCACTTGGAGGGCATATTTTGACAGAGGTCAAAACACTTGAGGACATCCACAAAGATGTTACTACATCACTTGATATTTTGATAACTCAAGCATGTAACTTTATAGAGTAACTTGAGGAGGCCAAATGGATAAAAGGTGAATTTGAAAAAATTACCTCAAATCTATAGAATTCATTAAACCATTGGGAGGAGGTTAAACACCGGGTCGATCAAACAGGACCTAGATTTTAGTATTTGAGGGACTTGGGGATGGCACATAATCAATAATAGACTATTGACTTAGTGTGAGGTGATGTTAGACCCTAATTTTTTTATCAATTAATTCTACGTAATTTGGGATAAATGAGTATAGAAGCAAGCCAAGGCACAAAATACCTTGGCATGGTAGACCTTGGCACTTAAGAAACAAGTCATGAATAACAAGGATGCAAAAAACATGGAGGAACCAAAGATGCAAGACTCAGAAAATTATAGTATGACTTGGACAAGGGTGTGAAAGGCCAAAATGGTTAAGGAAATAGTTTTCACAAGCATCATATGAATATAATTCAAGTGTAGATCTAGTATTGACCCATGAGAAGATAGGTGCACAACATCGATTATCTAGCATAGAGCATGTATATTTGGGTAATTAGGACCATATCAACATGACAAACTCATTGTTATTAATGTTCATTGTCAAGTCATCACTTTAATATTAATTTTATAATTGAATGATGGGGATAGAATCATGCATAAATACCCCTATTTGTACTTATAAGGTGGTTGATGTTGTTGGTTGTTGTCATATAATAGTAAATGTAATCTTGAGATTATTCATGTTCTTGATATGCATCAATATTGGTGTATGGTGATCATTGACATATAATAAGATGGAATACTTGTGCTATTGAATATCTCTTATAAATTTATTATGGAATTAATGGTACTACTATTCTTTTTATTTATTTGTGCTTATCTCATTTCTTGTGATGAATCATTTATGTATGGAATGAGTGGATGTTAGCATTAGCTTTAATATGGTCTATTTAGTTATAACTAAGTGCTTGTTCAATCAACTTGGTATAGAGAGCCCAATGTATACACCATCGCGTGATAGAACCGATGAAAATTATTCTTAAGCTACATGCTTCGAGTGAGCATGCAATACTACTTCTCATGTGATAAGCTAATGTGCTAGCTAGTTGGACCTCTTATCCTCTTTGTACATGGAACTATGAAAATTCATGCTAAATTAAAGTAAAATAACCCAACATTTATATCATAAATGCTTGATACTAGAGGTGTTAATATCAAGCACAACTTCAACAAGTAAACTCTTTTTTTAATTTATTCAATTTTTTGTCTAATGTCTATTGAACTAGGCTTTCAAGTGAAGAAGAAAGTTTACAATGGATTCTGAAGTGAATCACACATATTTAATCATGCACCTAGGACTGAAAAATGAAGGCACACATACCCATTTTTACATAGAGTAAAAAAACATTACTAAATATTAGTGTTCCCTACAGACAGTAGTACATGTTGACCTCCTCCAAATAACAAGGTTTTGTTGCAAGAAGATGTGAAGCCTTGCTTGTGATTTATGATCACCTCTAAAAACCTTATAGTCAGTTTCAAAGTCACAATCACAATCATACATATTCAATTTCTAGCTAAATTATACCTCTTTGGTATTTTCTCTTTTTAACATATTTCCATATTTAATAAGTTTCAAATAAATATGTGAGATACATTACATGTTCCATACACTATAATTTTAAACAATAGTTTCTTATAATTAAAATTTAAATATTCTTTCTATTCTAAATTTAGTAAAATATGTTTTCTCATAAAAATTGCTACAAATATTAATAAAATCTTGGATAAATTATTTTTCACCTTATAAAAACTCACATTTTTTTTTCTATTTATATACACAACCATTAATTTCTATTAGATGCACAAGTTTTTCCAATTAAAACAAACATCACATTAAGGTGGCAATAGTATTTTCAATTTACCTTATGTAAATGTTTAATAAATTGCAATTAAATAGTATAAATTTTGTTTTTTAAGGTTACTATCAAGTGACATAAAAATAAAATAAAAAATGAACCCTTTAATCTATTGCTTTTTTGGCTTCTTAGCTATAAATTATTTAATAAAAATAAATAAATTAAAATGAGGAATATTTTATAATTATAATTAACAGGCTCTCAACTTATTAAAATTTAATTATCAGTTTTTTTTTGACTTCAAAAGATTCAATACATTTACATTTATTAAATCTAAGTTTAAAACAAATTTTAACATTTTATATTAATATTCATAGGTTTTTTATTTAAGAGAAGCTACAGTAAATTAATAATTTATAAATACTTTATCAAACAATTAAGTTCAATATTTTGATATAAATTTATATTTACAAATTAATTGATCTTAAATTATCATTAAATATATATAATTATAAATATTATATATAATAAATAAAAATATATTTAAATTTTTTGTTAGTTAATTTTATTATTAATTATACATAATTTTAAAAAATTTATATCATATATAAAACTATATTTAAAAATTTTAATATCAAATTAATGATAGATCACCTTAATATTCCCAAATATTAAGATAAAAACTAACTCACATTTAAAAAAAAAAAATCAAATGATAGACCGCATTTAGTGATCCAAAATCAACATAAAAACTGAGTAATAATGAATCAGTTGAAATAAAAATGGCAAATTTTGTTTTAACTGACATTGGTGTCGTCTTGATAAAGAAAGGAAATCGATTTAAATTTATTATTAATTGATTTATTTATTTTTTTATCTTTAACAAGTTTTTTTTAATTGGAGGGGATTTTCTAAATCCATAAAAAAACAGTACCACCTTAGAAGATTAATAGTATAATTGTAATGATTTTATTCTATAAATAAAAATTGATAAATCGCATGGAAGAAATCGTTAGATACAGAGGTCAATTGAAGCTTTGTTCAAACATCTATTATTAATCCCGAGATTATCATTAATTATGTATAATTGTTGAGATTTTATACTATAAATAGAAATATATTTAATTTTTTCATGTCAGTTTTATCTTTATCATTAATTATCTGTCTGTTGGAATAAAAACTGAGACAATTAAAGCCATGCATTTAATTATTTCAAAGAGCTGCACAGGTCAAAATTTAACAGCCTGATATGCTCATTGCTATAAACACACGCTGCTTTTGTCTTGATGTTGAATTACATAGAGGAACCCAATCCGCCATTAAAATTTCGATACAGAGGTCAATCGAAGCTTTGTTCTAACATCAACATGGGCGGCCGACGCTTCACAACTCTAATGTTAATCTGCATCATTGTCATTGCCATTCCAACAGGTGAAGGTATTTCATTATTTGTTTTTTTGGGTCCCCGGCTGGCTGTTCTTTCTGTCATTTTACAACGGTCGATAATAAATTTTATAATTTATTTTGATTAACAGAAGGCTTAAACAATACTAATGAATGTGAAATTGAAATCGATGAAATGCCAGCGGTTTTGTCACATACTCCAATTGCGGGTGAATGCGAAAAGATGTACAGCATCAGACGGGGTGCTTCAGATCTTAATAAGGCTTGTCTCAAGTGTAGAATCAGCCGATTTAAAGACCGGCATGCTTGCTGCACATGCTGCTGGGCTGCAACATGCTAATCCATTTGACCTTTTTAATGCTGGCTGGAAGATCATAAAATAAGTATCGCTGACCTATATTCCATTTGAATAAAGGCCGTTTCATCATATATGATGAATGTGTCTGAAACATCTTTACATCATGTTATAATCAATAATTAATTTATATATATATATATATATATATATATATATATATATATATATATATCTGTGTGTGTGTGTATGGTTTGGCACTGTATGATGGGACTTTTGAAACCTGGGGTAGTTGGATGGTTTTATGTTATTATTATTTATTTTATTTTAATTGATAATTAAAAATAATTATCATTCATTAATTTATGTTTATATTTTTCATAAAATTTATTATTAATATAATATAATTTTTTATTTTTTTTTAAAATTATAAAATATATATAATATTATATTTAATTGAATGATTTTTAATATATGAAATGAATGTAATAAACATGGAAAACAATATCTGTCAGCTATTTTTATAATATTTTAAATTAAAAAATATAACTTTTATTCAATAAATATCATGGATTTTATAAAGTCTAAGTTACAAGGCTAGTACAACTGATATTAATGAGAATTCATGATAAATAAATGTCACTGTTGTTGTATTGGGCTTGGAAAAGATTAAAGATCATTAACAAATAATTTGAATAAATGTTGGGTGTTTGTGCTCTGTTGAATATTTTGACAAATAAATTTACGTCATACAAAATGGGGGTTTTGTGAATGTTTTTTTGATTTCCATTCTTTCATTATTTTTTTCATTTTATGTTCAAAGTTTTTCTGGGAAGCAAGTCACATGTTGAAGCTTCTAAGTGACTTTGGTAATTTATGGCATTATACATCAATATTCATGTAAAGATTGCAGTTTAAAATTAAATTATGTCCCTTATTGAAATAAATGAAAATTATTTTAATTATGTATTTATTTGAGGAAAATTGATTTTTAAATTATATTTTATAATTAAAATTAAATTTTTAAGGTTAGATTTTTATAAATTAAATTAGTTAAAATTAAGTTTTTAGAATTAGATTTTTATAAATTATATTGTTATTGAATTAAATGATTAATTTCTTTAATTACAGATTTATACGAAAAATGTTGGCTCAAAATCATATTATGTGGTTAATGTGATGTTCATAGATTCGATTGGTTGCAATTACATCTATTATGCGTAAATTAAGTGATTCTTTTTATCAAAAATTTAATTAGAGAAAATTTAGTCCAAAGAATTTAATTAGATAAAATTGAGTCCCAAATCACATTAAATTGTTGCAATTAGGTTTTTTGAGCTTATTATCTCAAACTACATCCCTCATCAAACCAATTGAGTAAATGGATGAAGAAGAGACTTAGATGGAGAAATTTGAGCCTAGGATCATATTATATGCTTGTAAACTTGATTGAGCCAAACAATATTCCTCATCAAATTAATCGAATAATTAATTTAATTACAGAGTCAATTGGAGTTAATTGATCATTTATGTTGTTGAAATTATGTTTTGGGGGATTAATTTCTCCATATTATGTCTCTCATTAAACTAAATGAATAATTGATTCATTTAGGTATTCCATTACAAAACACTGAGCTCCAACTCACATTACGTGGTCGCAATTACCTTCGTAAGGCTTGATTACCTTAAATTATATACCTCATTAAGCCAAATGATTAATTGGTTGAATTTGAGTCTCAAATAACATTATGTGATAGTATTTAGGTTAACACGACTCAATTTATCCAAATTGCATCGCTTATTGAATAAAATATCTAATTGACTTAATAATTGACTAAAATATGATAAATTGAACACAAAATCGCATCATATAATTTTTTATGGAGAGGTCAATCAAAGCTTTGATCTACATCAACATGGATAGATAAAGCTTCAAAATTCTAATGCTTTATTTTGCATCATTGACATGGCCATTCCAATAGGTGAATATATTTCAATATTTATTTATTTTCTAGCTGGCTTCTCTTTTCCAAGCAACGAAGTTGTGTTATACAAGGAGAACCATCATTTTATACTAGTTAATGATAAATTTTAGAATTTATTTTGATTAATAGAAACCTTACTCTAACAAGGGCTGTGTTGTGGCTTGATTAACTACCGTAGGGTTGTGCATTGGGGTTTCTATTATTTTCTATGACAAATGCCATGTTTGGTTCAATTGGAGGCTCAATGGAATGCATGAACTATTTGGTTGTAAAAGTAAGTGTTTTACACTTGCAGAAGGATAAAATGCGTAGCTAACATCTAAGACAAAAATGAAACTTAACATATTTTTTTTTTCATTGATTTCAATATAAGATAGAGAAGGGTATTTTTGTTTTGTATGGCCGTTAATGAGACTTTGATACATGGTTTTTTGATGTCTTTAAATAGTCATCGACATAAAACTTTATTTTATTCATGTTGGTACTTTTATTTAATCTCATTAAATTGAAACCTTGATAAATATTATACAAAAGTTAAAAATATTTCAACCCATAACACCAAATGCCACTAGCAACACAAAAATTTCTTTTGTTCATGTTAATGTTTTTCTAAATATCATTAAATTAAAACCTCAATAACTACCATACAAAAGTTATAAATATTTCAGCCCATAACACCAAATCAAACTTACAAATCAATAGTGAATCTTTAATATTTTGAGAGATACAAAATAAGAGTACTCTCTTCCCTTATAATATAAAATTTGAAACAAAAAAAATGCTTATGCTATTGATTTCCCTTGAATCTAATTAAAATTTATATTGTTGCTTCCTTAAATCTAATTAAAATTAAAGTTGTAAATAATCTTGTTTGAAATCAAGTTAAACAACAAAACACCAAATGCCCTTTACAAATTGACATAAATGGTGCTACATTGCAAACCTTGAAAATAACATATTGCATTATGTTTAATATGTGATATGTTCAATATGCAGTTTTAATTTTATGCATAAAATTAATATCTGCAAAGAAATGAATTCTTGCTTACACTAAGAGTTTGCAAGCTTCTCTACAGGTAGAAAAGGATTTCAAGGAAATATTATTAGTTTATCTAAAAGAAGCAGCTGTTTTGAAGGATACTATAATTTGGTTTACCTAAAGGAATCTATGAGGCTTTCAAGGATACTTAGGTTTTGCTAATAATTAGCAATTCCTACTTAGGGGTTGATTTTTCTAATAAAAAGGCACCTCTCCAATCTGATTTGAAAACTTGGGGAGAATTCATGCTGGGAGATACTATGCCTTTGAACTGAATAGTTTTCTTCATTTTTGCATTCGACAGTGAAAATGTAATATCCCCTTCTGATACTAGAACAAAGCTCTGATACCACTGTAATATCCCCTTCTGATACCAGAACAAAGCTCTGAACAAAGATACGATTTTGTAGAATAAATTCAAACAAGCAAATAAACCACATTAATCTCTTAACTGGCAAATCACTACTCTTATTATTCTTCAGAATGATTACAATAATGAATCTCTAGCATGCATATAAAGTAATACAAATATCATTTCAAAACCTGATCTTTACAAAATCTAGAACGGCTCTCAGGTTGCTGTGTCGACACACAATCACTGACATTGGTCATCATCGGTCGATAGACTGCCGATGTTGATTTTTGTCGGTCAGCCACTCTGCCGACATCGATCTTCAGTCGGTCGATGTCGGTCACTGGGATGCTGATGTCGGTCTCTGTGTCCTCTGCAGTGCTATTCTTGCCTACTGCCAAACTGTACGAAATTGCATAGATCGATACGGATTCTGTACAGAAGCAAGATAATATGTTACAATCTCTATGTTGGATACCAGATCTCAAGAAATATGGCACTAATACAAGAAAGCTTAATCTGGACAATTTCTAAAATAAAACCTAAATAAAGAAATACTTGTAAACCTCTGTGATAACTTCTGTATGAAGTTATCTCTCAAATATGTAAACCTCTATGATAACTTTTGTATGAAGCTATCCCTCAAACTAGCAATAGATCGGCTGGTATCTCACAACCTCTAAATCACACACACTGAAGAGTGGACGTTCTCCAATGTAAATGGAATACTAGAACCCTTGGCTTAGTCTTCACAGAAGAATCCTTAGCAACAATCAATATCAATAATCAATCAATTCTCTCCCATGAGAAACCCTTATACCCTCAAAAAGATATGCTTGCCCTAATTAGGGTTTTAAAAATTAGAATTAGGGTTTCTAAATTAAAATTAGACCAAATAATTAATATTTGATTAAATCAATCAAATATTAATATCTCCCTCAATACATGTCGGATCCTCGAACCGTCTGAAGCTGGTGAACTAGAGAGTGATTTCACACATGATCATGCCAAAATAAGAGTGCTTTGCTACATGTCAAAAGTTCCTAAATAATAGGAGCTCAGGAAAATGTGTCTAAAAGAGCCTAAATGAAAACCCACTGTAGAAATTCTGTAAATCGAAGCCAAGCCAAGCTCCATTATGACCCTCTATCCATCTTATCAACCTACGAAGGTCGCATAATAGGCTAATCATCAACTCTGATGATGTCCACTAAAAAAGGGGACATGACAATCTGCCCCTCCTGAAATTGCTTGTCCCCAAGGAATCTCGGAACAACAAACTAATCAATCCACCTGGATCCCATATGTAGTTATGATCTACACTGCTTTTAATCAATGCAAGATCCTACAATATCCTCTGAAATAGAACAAAGAGGAGTCCTTAATCAAACTGGCGACTGCAACTCAACCAAACTACAAGATCACAAATATCAGGTACACATTCCACTGTGCTATGTAGAAGGCACACTCCAAATCTGCAACAACTCCCAAATGGAACTATGCCAAGTATGGAGAATCCACACACTGTACCTCTACTGTGATTAACATATCTCATCAACCCCTACTCTGAGTCATGCACTGACAAACTGTCAACCTCAGCACCTATCACCATATCAGGCTGACTACCATGCTATACTATAGCACCCAACTCAACTGAATGTAACTTCAGTAGAAACAAACCAATACTAGCATTGAGGATAGATATATGCTCATCCCCACTATCTCTAACAATCTCAACCATGGGCACCCTCGTGTCCCCAAATACCACAACCTATGACTGTACCAACTCTGGTAAACACTGAAGTCACTCTAACTCCATGGTCACCTCAGCCAAATGAAACTGACTCCTTGAAAGCCAACTGCGTACTCTCAAGAATCTTAGAAGTCACCTTGAGCTGTTGAGTAAACTCACTCACCTTATCTTCCTTGACCAATAATGCATCATATGCTATGCTACCCCACTCCATAAGATAATCTCTATCGGCTACCAACTACATATAATCCTATCTCAGAATCTGGATAGCCTCCCATAAAGAGTGGATCTCTGTCAAGGACAAATAACTGCCTCCCTACTCAATGCTAGTAGGAGAACCCCATCCATAAACTACTAACAACTGACGAGCAGCATTGAAATTCTTGCAAGCGGTAGCAATGTCTCGCTCACTAACTCTCAGCTGACTAGACACATGGTGGCACTGGCTAGATTATCTCCTACAATCCTCCTCTGATGCACGGTCTAAAAGAGTAGACTCAAAATCACTGATCTCTGGCATACTACCATCCATACTCTGTGAATCAACTCCATAGCTCATATCAACATACATAGTATCAACAACTATAGCATCGCTATCCAACTCTTCCATACTAAAATAAACTGCCAGGGAAACTAAGTCCTCAAAACTATCCACTGCATTCTCTTAGGTGTCATCTAAAATAATCAGATCCTAGGACTCTTCTACAATCTCTGCCATATCTGAGGGATCATCAACACTCAGTGTACTAACATCTGAGTACACCTCTACACTCTGAGTGCAAGCATCGGACTCATCCTCATCTAACTCTGAAGAAGCTGCTGCTGAAACTATCTCATCATCACCATCTTCTATCTCATAAGAATCATGGGACATGCTGCTATCTTGTCTAACTGATCTTTAGTGTTCTCTCCTCAGCTTAACAAAGCAATCAAAAGACATCCTCTCCTGAACCTCAGGTGATAATAACTCCCACTCCTCATTCGCTGTCATATACTATGTGAATTTGTCTTCGAATGTAGGGTCTGAAAGAAATTCATATATCCTCCTCTAGGTTTCAACCAATTGGTTCAAACTTTGTTTTAGCTTCTTCATATCCTTGTCCCACTGTTTCTGAGTACTTGAAGTACCCATGTTTTACTAACTGATTCAATGTCCAATTTACCCAAAAAGATGGCAAAATTTAGCCCTGATCTACCCAACAGGACGGTAGGAATTTGGCTCTGGTACCACTGTAATATCCCCTTTTGATACTAGAACAAAGCTCTGATACCACTGTAATATCCCCTTCTGATACCAAAACAAAGCTCTGAACAAAGATACAATTTTGTAGAATAAATTCAAATAAGCAAATAAACCATAGTAATCTCTTAACTGGCAAATCACTACTCTTATTATTCTTCAGAATGATTACAATAATGAATCTTTGGCATGCATATAAAGTAATATAAATATCATCTCAAAACTTGATCTTTGCAAAATTTGGAACGGCTCTCGGGTTGTTGTGTCGACACACAATCACCGACGTCGGTTATAATAACGTCGTTGGTCGATAGACTGCCGATGTCGATCTTTATTGGTCAGCCACTCTGCCGACGTCGGTCTTCAGTCGGCCGATGTCGATCACTGGGATGCCGATGTCGGTCTCTCTGTCCTCTGCAGCGCTATTCTGGCCTACTGCCAAACTGTACAAAATTGCATAGATCGGTATGGATTCTATACAAAAGCAAGATAATATGTTGTGGCCCCTATGCTGGATACCAGATCTCAAGAAATATGGCACTAATATAGGAAAGCTTAATCTGGACAATTTCTAAAACAAAACCTAAATAAAGAAATACCTGTAAACCTTTGTGATAACTTTTGTATGAAGTTATCTCTCAAATATGTAAACCTTTGTGATAACTTTTGTATGAAGCTATCCCTCAAACTGGCAATAGATCCGCTGGTATCTCACAACCTCTGAATCGCACATAGTGAAGAGTGGACATTCTCCAATGCAAATGGAATACTGGAACCCTTGGCTCAGTCTTCACAGAAGAATCCTTAGCAACAATCAATATCAATAATCAATAATCAATCAATTCTCTCCCATGAGAAACCCTTATACCTTCAAAAAGATATGCTTACCCTAATTAGGGTTTTCTTAAATTAGAATTAGGGTTTCTAAATTAAAATTAGACCAAATAATTAATATTTGATTAAATCAATCAAATATTAATATCTCCCTCAATACATGTCAGATCCTCAAACCGTCTAAAGCTGGTGAACCAAAGAGTGATTCTGCACATGATCATGCCAAAATAAGAGTGCTCCGCTGCATGTCAGAAGTCCCTAAATAATAGGAGCTCAGGGAAACGTGTCTGAAAGAGCCCGAATGAAAACCAACTATAGAAATTCTGCAAATCAAAGCCAAGCCAAGCTCCATTATGACCCTCTATCCATCTTATCAGCCTACGAAGGTCGCATAATAGGCTAATCATCAACTCTGACGATGTCCACTAAAGAAGGGGACATGACACAAAATCTGACAGTTTTTTCAAAGATTATATAATCTTTTAATTTGTTAAATATTTTTAATAAAAAAATTATTTGGGTAAAATATTGTGATCATACATATTTGTTAATTTAGTATAAAAAATATCAATTTATGCATGACAAACGTGTGGACAACTGTAGGAGAATATTGTAGACAACAACATGTAGAGTATTAAATGCAAATAGAAGAATATAATTTGAAGGAAATTATAGACATATTCTGTACCGTTGGAAATTTATTTAGTCAAAATAATATATAAGCATGACAAATGCATTCTAGAAATAGAAAATGCAAGTTGAAACCACTATTAAAAACAACTTTTCCAAATTCATAGAATTGGACACATAATATTATATTTTTGTTTATAATAATATATTATATTAAATGATATAATACATATTGAAATATATAATATATTATATTACAATTTATTAATATTATTATAATATAATATTGTAATGAATATTAATATTATATAATATTAATAATACCATTAAAATATAATAATTTATTATTTTAGAAATAAAAAATATATACTATAATAATAGTATGATTTTTTTATAATAATAATATATTAATGTAATATTATATATCATAGAAATAAATGCATATTACTAGTATATATATGTAATTGTATAATAAAAATATGATATTATTTTTATAATGTTTATACAATTTGTATAATTATAATATATTTATTGTTAATTTATATTATTTTATATATATAAGTATATTTTATTATTGTAATATTGATATTTTGCTTTAAAATAGGGAGAACACCGCATTTTATCAAAATTATCCTAAATTCAAGGATTTTGGAGTTAGAATTGCGCGAACTTGCATACATTGAAGGAATTCATCCTTCCAAATTTACATTAGGAAAACAAAATTTCTTAAAGAATTTACAAACTTGGGAACAGAGTGCTCCATATTCTATAAATTAACTCTAAAATTTAAACTCGGGAACAAAGTGCTCCATATTTTATTCAATTATTCTCAATAAGCAAATAAAATTACTCTAGTTTTCAGAATTAAGAATTAAAATGTTCTATTACAAATTAATAAACAAATTTGTTCTAAGTTTTGAAAATAAAAAACCAAAATTGCTTTCAAGTTTGAAAATAACTTTGTATAAATTTAAATAAAACTACTATCCAAATTATTTGGATAGATAAACTATATAAAGTAGAGAATTCTGAACCATTCATCTGTTTTTTGTTTTCGTGTAAAATAAAATTTTCTGAACCATTCATCTGTTTTTTGTTTTCGTGTAAAATAAAATTAGTGATTTTTTCTTGTGTGAAAAGAAATTCTGAAGTTACTAATTTAAGTGGGCTTTATTTGGGAAAAATTAAAAATCTTGCATGACTGATTGAGAAATATTTCATTTCTTTAGAAGCAAATATCTGCTTCTTGTGTTAACGGGATATGGTCACTCATGATCCAATGCAAGCAAAACCATTGTGACAGGGGAAGAATGATTTTTAAAAACAAAATGTTTGAACAGTAAAAAGTGATGCAGCGGCAGGACTAGCTTGTTAGACGATCAACAAATAACAAATATGAAGCATGGTTTGATGGGAATATTAAATTTCATCTGATCTACCAAATGGCATGCAATTACTTCAAATGGCATTCGATTCTGTATTTACACACCATTTTTATTGGGTGGCACAACAACGTTGAGGGAAGTAAAAGATGGAAGCAAAAATAATAGTACCTCCGGCAGGTACTAATAAGAATAAGAAACAATACTAATGAATGCGAAATTGCAATATCAGCAGTTTTGTCACATTCTTCAGTTGCCTCTGAATGCGAAAGTATTTAGAGCATGAAATCGGGTGATTCAAAGCTGAATCGGTCTTGTCTGAGGTGTAGAATCAGTCAAAATAATGACCTGTATGCCTGATGTAGGTGTTGTTTAGCTACACAATTCAGATCCATTTGACCATATTAATGCTGGTTGGAAGATCCTAAAATAAACATGGCTGACCTATCCATTTGAATAAAGGCCGTTTCATCATTTATGCTGAATGTGTCTGAAACAACTTTTTACATCAATATATAAATGCCATATTAAATGTAATTATTGTAATTTTTTATACATTTATGTTATTTTTATTTGTTTTATTCTAAGTGATCTAAAAAAATAACGAGTGATGGAATGAGGCTGTTCTGTACACCACTTACTTCCTTTGCCACCATGATAAACATGTCACCAGGATTCGTAAGCATTCAAAGGAGGCCATGCTCAATAAGTTTAAATGGGTCTCTAGCTCCCTCAAGATTGATCCTTTCAATGTGAAGTAGTGGCTTGTAGCCTCTCTCAAACACCACCTCAAGGTGGTAGATATCCATGTGACTAGAGGCACCCAGCACCATGCTTGGCTGCACTAGTTCAAAATTGGTGACAAAGCCTCCAAGGAGTTCTTTAAAGTGTTGAAAGCCAAGAAAGTTCATAGACAAATTAAAGCCATCAAAGTTTATCAATCCAGACTTACCTCCTAATCTAATATTTACTTGGCTTTTCTTGAGCATTACAAGTTGGTTTTCCAAGCCTAGTCTTTCACAGTTGAGCAGTCCTAAGTACTTCATAAATGCCTTGATGTGGTGCCTCACAAGCTAAAGCAACCTAACCAATGAGTTTTTGATGGCCCACTCACCTTATATGTAATGTCCCCAACCAATAGGGACTATAAAAAGATTAAAGCTCTGATACCACTGTAGTATCCCTTCTTAGGGTCTCTTTTTTTTAACAAAAGCTCTGATACCACTATAATATCCCCAACCAATAGGGACTCTAGAAAGACCAAAGCTCTGATACCACTGTAATGTCCCCTTTTGATACCAGAGCAAAAACTCTGATACCACTGTAATATCCCCAACCAATAGGGAATATATGAAAGACAAAGCTCTGAACAAAGATACGTTTTTGCAGAATAATTTCTAAATAAATAAATAAATCACAGTATAATCTCTTATTTATTCGCTCAGATGATTACAATAGATGTTCTCTATCATGCATATAAAAGAATATTCAAATACAATCTTAAAAACATGAGTATTCAACAAACTGGGAATAAAACTTGAATTTGGTATGTCTCGGCTTGCTGTGTCAAAAACACAGTCACCAATGTCAGTTATACTGCCGCCATCTATTTCCTGGTGTTGTTATCCTATCGACGTCAGTGAGATGGTCGGCCGATGTCGGTCTTTGTCGGTCTCTGCCTGCCAATGTCGGTCTCTTCCTGCCGATGTCAGTCTCTGCGCAGATCTGTACGGATCTATACAGACTTCGTATGGCCGCCAATATAGCACACCCTGTTTGTTGGACCCCTAATCTCAAGATATATGGATCTAGTACAGAAGATCTCTATCTGTATAATTTATTGAATCAAAAACCTAATAAAATAAATACCTGAAATACCTGTGATAACTTCTGTGTGAAGTTATCTCTCAAACCTGTAAACCTCTGTGATAATTTTTGTATGAAGTTATCTCTCAAATTGGCAATAGATCGGCTGATATCTCACAACCTCTGAATCACACACACTGAAGAGTGGATGTTCCCCAATGCAAATGGAATCCTGGAACCCTTGGCTCAGTCTTCATAGAAGAATTCTTAGCAACAATCAATATCAATAATCAATAATCAATTCATTAATCCCACTCTCTCCCATGAGAAACCCTTATACCCTCAAAAAGATGTGCTTGCCCTAATTAGGGTTTCTTAAATTAGAATTAGGGTTTCTTAATTAAAAATAGGCCAAATAATTAATATTTGATTAAATCAATCAAATATTAATATCTCCCTCAATACATATCAGATCCTCAAACCGTCTGAAACTGATGAATCAGGGAATGATTTTTCACATGACCATACACAAATAATGGTGCTTTGCTATGTGTCAAAAGTTCCTAAATAATAGGATCTCAGGCAAAACGTGTCTGAAAGAGCTTGAATGAAAGCCAACTGTAGGAATTTTGCTAATCGAAGCCAAGCCAAGCTCCATCATGACCCTCTATCCATCCTATTAGCCTACGAAGGTCACATAATAGGCTAACCATCAAGTCTGAAGATGTCACCTGAAAAAGGGACATGACAATCCGCCCCTCCTGAAATTGCTTGTCCCCAAGCAATCTCGGAACAACAAACCAACCAATCCACTTGGATCCCAAATGTAGTCATGATCTATACTGATGAAAATCAACGCAAGCTCCTGCAATATCCTCTAAAATATAACCAAGAGGAATCCAAAATCAAACTAGCGAATGAAACTCAACCAATCACTAAAATCACAATTGGCCTGGATGTGTCGATACTGCAGGCTATGTAACTTGCAACTACCAATTCCATCTACAAAAGATGGTGCCAATCCATCCCATAATTGATCCCTCTATAAAGGTGGCACAACCAACTGTACCACACTGTCATCTGTGTGAGAAGAATCAATTTGGAGACTCGACTCCATTGGTATGCCAAACTCATCAGGACTAGGTACTCCCAAATCTTGAACATGTGTGTCAGTCCCAACAACTTGTTCCTCAGCTACAACTATAGGAACATACTCACCAACAACACTCAATGTACTAACCTCTGAGAATACCTCCACACTCTGAATGCAAGCATCAGACTCATCCTCATCTAACTCTGAAGAAGCTACTGCTGAAACTATCTTATCATCACAATCTCCAGCTCCCGCATCCTCTGCAACTAACTGAGAGTCCAAATCCTCATGACTAAGCTCGACCATATGTCTCTCAGAATCCTAGTGAGCCACCTTTATTGCCTCTACCTTAGGCTCTGAAGCCTCTGCCTCTGAATCCTCATAACTATCCTGCTGTTCAGAATCTTTTGATTCTGAATCCTCACAATACGCCCACATCACACGATTTGCCTTGCCCTTAGGCCTCAAAGGACAATCGTGATTGGCATCATATGGATCTTTGTAGTATAATCAAAGCTTTTTCCTATGTAGATCATTAAGAGCCCCTCGATCCAAAGGTGGTGTTGTGGCCCCTTTAAACAATGATGTCATACGCCGTACTAATTTGGCTTCAAATGTAGGGTCTTTAAGGATTTCATTCATCCTCCTTTGGGTTTCAACCAACTGGTTCAAACTTTGTTTCAGCTTCTTCATATCTTTGTCCCACTATTTCTGAGTACTTGAAGTACCAATGATTTACTAGCTGATTCAATATCCAATCTACCCAAACTACCCAATAGGATGGCAAAATTTAGCTCTGATACCACTGTATATGTTTTATGCATGTAATACGAAAATTGTGAGTTTTGTAAAGTAATTCCAAATAAACAAATAAATCACAGTATAATCTCTTATTTATTCGCTCAGATGATTACAATAGATGTCCTCTGTCATGCATATAAAATAATATTCAAATACAATCTTAAAAACATGAGTATTTCACAAACTGGGAATAAAACTTGAATCTGGTACATCTCAGCCTGTTGTGTCAAAAACATAGTCACTGACGTCGGTTATACTCCCACCATCAGTTTCATGGTGTCGTTATCCTGCCGACATCAGTGAGATGGTCGGCTGATGTCGGTCTCTGCCTGTCGATGTCGGTCTCTGCCTGTCGATGTCGGTCTCTGCCTGTCGATGTCGGTCTCTGTGCAGATCTATACGGATCTGTACGGACTTCATACAGCCGCCAATATAGCACACCCTATTTGTTGGACCCCTAATCTCAAGATATATGGCTCTAGTACAGAAGATCTCTATTTATATAATTTATTGAATCAAAAACCTAATAAAACAAATACCTGAAATACCTGTGATAACTTTTGTGTGAATTTATCTCTCAAACCTGTAAACCTCTGTGATAACTTCTGTATGAAGTTATCTCTCAAATTGGCAATAGATCGGCTGATATCTCACAACCTCTGAATCACACACACTGAAGTGTGGACATTCTCCAATGCAAATGGAATCCTGGAACCCTTGGCTCAGTCTTCATAGAAGAATTCTTAGCAACAATCAATATCAATAATCAATAATCAATTCATTAATCCCACTCTCTCCCATGAGAAACCCTTATACCCTCAAAAAGATGTGCTTGCCCTAATTAGGGTTTCTTAAATT
Organism: Torreya grandis; assembly: GCA_037957365.1. Classification (NCBI taxonomy): domain Eukaryota; kingdom Viridiplantae; phylum Streptophyta; class Pinopsida; order Cupressales; family Taxaceae; genus Torreya; species Torreya grandis. The sequence goes on along the minus strand of JARHVA010000780.1, from coordinate 1,641,274 downwards.
AGAATTAGGGTTTCTTAATTAAAAATAGGCCAAATAATTAATATTTGATTAAATCAATCAAATATTAATATCTCCCTCAATACATATTGGATCCTCGAACTGTCTAAAGCTGGTGAATCAGGGAACGATTCTGCACATGACCATACCAAAATAATGGTGCTTCGCTGCATGTCAAAAGTCCCTAAATAATAGGAGCTCAGGGAAAACGTGTCTGAAAGAGCCTAAATGAAAGCCAACTATAGGAATTCTGCTAATCAAAGCCAAGACAAGCTCCATCATGACCCTCTATCCATCCTATCAGCCTACGAAGGTCGCATAATAGGCTAACCATCAAGTCTGAAGATGTCACCTGGCTCTAATACCACTATAATGTCCCCAACCAATAGGGACTATAAAAAGATTAAAGCTCTGATACAACTATAGTATCCATTTCTTAGGGTCTCCTTTTTTTAACAAAAGCTCTGATACCACTGTAATATCCCCAACCAATAGGGACTCTAGAAAGACCAAAGCTCTGATACCACTATAATGTCCCCTTCTGATACCAGAACAAAAGCTCTGATACCACTGTAATATCCCCAACCAATAGGGAATATATGAAAGACAAAGCTCTGAACAAAGATACGTTTTTGAAAAATAATTTTCATATAAATAAATAAATCACAGTATAATCTCTTATTTATTCGCTCAGACGATTACAATAGACGTCCTCTATCATGCATATAAAAGAATATTCAAATACAATCTTAAAAACATGAGTATTCTGCAAACTGGGAATAAAACCTAAATTTGGTACATCTCGGGCTGCTGTTTTAAAAACACAATCACCAACGTCGGTTATACTGCCACCGTCAGTTTCCTGGTGTCGTTATCCTACCGATGTCGGTCTCTATCAGTCTCTGCCTATCGATGTCGGTCTCTTCCTGTCAATGTCAGTCTCTGCACAGATCTGTACGGACTTCGTACGACTGCCAATATAGCACACCCTATTTGTTGGACCCCTGATCTCAAGATATATGGCTCTAGTACAAAAGATCTCTATTTGTATAATTTATTGAATCAAAAACCTAATAAAATAAATACTTGAAATACCTGTGATAACTTCTGTGTGAAGTTATCTCTCAAACCTGTAAACCTCTATGATAAATTTTGTATGAAGTTATCTCTCAAATTGGCAATAGATCGACTGATATCTCACAACCTCTGAATCACACACACTAAAGAGTGGACGTTCTCCAATGCAAATGGAATCCTAGAACCCTTGGCTCAGTCTTCACAGAAGAATTCTTAGCAACAATCAATATCAATAATCAATAATCAATTCATTAATCCCACTCTCTCCCATGAGAAACCCTTATACCCTCAAAAAGATGTGCTTGCCCTAATTAGGGTTTCTTAAATTAGAATTAGGGTTTATTAATTAAAAATAGGCCAAATAATTAATATTTGATTAAATCAATCAAATATTAATATCTCCCTCAATACATATCAGATCCTCGAACCATCTGAAGTTGATGAATCAGGGAATGATTCTGTACATGACCATACCAAAATAATGGTGCTCTGCTGCATGTCAAAAGTCCCTAAATAATAGGAGCTTAGGCAAAACATGTCTGAAAGAGCCGGAATGAAAGCCAACTGTAGGAATTCTGATAATCAAATCCATGCCAAGCTCCATCATGACCCTCTATCCATCCTATCAGCCTACGAAGGTCGCATAATAGGCTAATCATCAAGTCTGAAGATGTCACATGAAAAGGGGACATGACATTATAGGAGCTCACAGAGGTTGTGAACTATATTAGCAATGATAAAGCCCTTGACCTCGATAGATTTCCTTATAAATTTTATAAATCCAAATGGGAGTTTATCGATATTGACTTGTTGCAAGTCTACAAAGAAGCCTTGTGGAATTAGTCTCTTGAACCCATGATCAATCAAGGTAATATCAAATTCATTATCAAAACTAGATATTCTGAGCTACTTACTAGTTGGAGGCCAGTAACCCTAATCAATAACTCTTACAATATTTTTTCCAAAGCCCTTGCAAACCCTATTCGGCTAATCCTACCTACCATTGTTAGACTAAAGCCAACATGATTCATTAGAGGGCAATATATTTTAGACAACCTTATTTCAATCTGGGAGGGCACGACTTTGGCCCACTCGTCTCTTTAGAAAATTATTTTTCTTAAATTAGACTTGGAGAAATTTTATGACAAGATCATGTGGAAATTTATTCTTGCCATGCTCAAGGCTCTTAGATTTTTCCCCTACTTCATTTATGCAGTGCAGACTTTGCTTCATGATCCTTCATCTTGCCTCACTATTAGTGGGAATCAAATCACGAGGATAGAACTCCAAAGGTCTATTTTCCAGGGTTGTCCCCTTGATCCAACACTTTATGTGTTATCCATTGAAGCACTGGGTTACCTCTTAGCTTTCAAAACTTCTCAAGGGATCATTCATGGCATTTTTTTCCTAACTACACCTCTCAATTCATCAATGGCCACTTTGTAAATGAAGCCTTCCTCACACTTGAGGAACAAGAGGCCACTTTTAAAGAAGTTATTCAATGCCTAGATATATTTTGTTTGGCTTCTATCTCCATCCTTCAATAGAAGAAAACATAATGTTTTCAACAAGCAATGATCCTTATACTTGAGTGGATTCGAAAGTAGAATGGGTAGTGGATTGCTTGGGGGGAAAAATTCTTGTTCTTGGGCATCCCTTTCACTTTTGACATTTTGTCATCTGAGCTTTGGCAGTATGTCCTCAACATGATTGAAAGGAAGATTGCATAGTGGATCACTAAGCCCCTATCTCTAGTGGACAAGTTTCATATTTACACCAAGATCCTAGTTGCCACACATGTTTACTATTCCTCCTATTGGGTTTCCTCCAAAGCCTATTATGATAGTTTGGCCAAGCTTCTCATATATTTACTCTAGGCCAATTCTAATCAGGCTTGAGGTTTTCATCGAGTGCCCTGGGACATTTTTTGCCTTCTTCATGATAAAAGTGGTATGGGCATCATTGACACCTATAGACAAAGTATGGCCTTGTGTACAAAGTGGGTTGTTTAGGATATTGAGGGAAATGAATCTTGGAAAATTATTCTTAGACCTTATATCTCTTCGAGTTTTCCTTATATGGTAAAACTAGTTGGCATAATATTGGATTCCAATCCCTCGTCATCACTATTGTGCCTATCAATATTACTAGCTCCTTTGTAGTCAAATGTATATGGAAGGCTTTCAAAGCAGTCAAACCCCACTTGAAGTGGGTGAGGGATAATTTTTTTAGAGGGTTATATTTTAATTGTGATAACTTATGGTGGTCTTCTATACTCACTACTTCTTCCATTTTCCTAGATGAACTACTTGATATTAAAGCTCTGTGATTTTTCTGAAAAGGAATTCACAGTATCTATGATTTGGTTACCTCCAGATATTGGATCCCATAGCCTAATTCAAAAAATAAGTTTCAATAAAATAATGTTAACTTGCCTTCCATTCATTGCATTCAATAATTGTTCACTGATGTCATCTTGTATAAGTTTGGTGTGAAGCCTCTTAGGGCTTGGTGGAAATACTAGAGGTAAAACTATGATACACACTTTAAAAGCTAATCTCTCAATCTTCTTTATCGGGTGATGAGTCAATTCTTTCCTACTCTAGACAAGCTCAATAGGCATTGGGCCTCCAGTATTCTCTCAAGAGTTGGATTGCCCATCTAGATCGTGTGTGGCACCTTATCTTGGAGCCCAAGATGACCCATTTCTTGTGGTGTTTAATTTACCAAGGACTCCCCCTTGATGAGAAACTACTCCACCTCCACATTCCCCACCCCTTTTATCCAAATTACAAGTGGCCAGAATATTTTAATTATTTGTTTTGGCTTTTTCCTAAAGCTTAGTCTACTTGGTGATGGATTCATTCATTATTTCAATGTTATAACTTTGAGTCTTTATCTTGGCATCAAGTATCTTTTCGGGATTTTTCTAATTGGCCAGCCTCTATTGCCTTTCTCTACCAATTTTTCCATATTATCATCCTCTTTAAGATTTGGAAAGCGAGGAATAATGTTATTTTTAATCATAAAGCCTCTAGAATTACATCTTATATTAATGAAAAGGTTGTTATTTCATTAGTTTATTTTTAAATTCAAACCTAAGTTGAGAAGATGGTGTTAGACCTCCACCACCTACATGAGCTCCTTGACCAATTGGGGAGTTCCCCTTGCACCATGAGTAGAGTTTTGTCAGTTGGACCACCTTGCGGTCCATCGCCACCTCCTCTTAGAAGGCCTACAAGTATAAGTTGGTCCCGAAGTAGGGGCCACTTTTTTCTTCACCCTCCCTAAGCAAAGGATGAAGTTATCATGGTAATTCTAATGTTTATCTTTCACATCAGTCTTTGGTGAGCACTATTATTATTACACATCCCATTGATGATTGGCCTATCACTATTCATGATGACCCCCTAGTGGCTGAAATGCTTGAGAAATCCCTGATGTGGAACTGCCTATTTGTTCAGTGCTTCCCAAGGATGATCCTTCACCTCCTTCCCTTGGGGTGATAGCCTATGCTTTTTGTTATACCTTATAGTTATTTGCATTTTATTTTTCCATGCCTTGACCAATTGATTTTGTTTTCTTGAGCTAGAATTATCCTTTAGTGTAGAATTTGAGTTGTGATTTGTTCGACTGCTTTACTTTTTAACCGTTAGTAATTATATTTTTTGTTAATATAATGTGAAGTGTTCCTATAATAATCTTAAGAAATAATAATTATAAGATGGTTGAGTGGCTTTAGATTTACTGATAATCTCTTTTTGTCTATTTTGAGAGAGCTTACAATAAATATAATTATCATAAATTGTCTATCAAAATCCTTGATTTGATGTTATGATACAAACTTATATTTGCAAGTTAAATGAAATGGGTGGATGTTATTCTCTATAACAAGCCAACTTAAAACCTTTTACAATATGTCAACCCTATGAATTACATGTATCTCAAACAATGTAAAAATTAAATATATATAATAGATTGAGAATTGTTTTACATAATTATTTAAGATATGTATACTGATTTTATAATTATTTAAAATATGTATATTAATTTTATATCCAAAATAAAATGTCTTGTTTATATTTAGAAAAAAATGTCTTATTGATATTTTCTAACTAAAACTATATACAATAGATAAATATTCTTTATAATATTTAAATCAAATACATAACCCAATCCAATTAATTTAATATCATTTTCAGACTATCTCCTAACTTCAAGTTGCTATTCATATTTTTTGAACAATTCTATACTTAGCACACAAGTCCATCAAACACAACTTCGTAATAATTGCCAAATACATAGATAAACACCGTACAAATGATGTACTAATTTCTAAAATCTTAAATACTTAAATATTTATATATTTTCTAATTAATAGATATGTGGACAGATATTCTAATTTTATTATTTAAGTGAAAATATATTTTAATTTTATTTATTTTTAAATATGTGAAATAATCAACAAAACTTTAAAATTTTAATTATATTATTTTGAGAAAGAAAACTATTTTTTATTAACCCATCAAAGGAAAGTTATTTTAAAAATTTGTTTCTTTTTTAACTCCCACTTGTCATGCAAAATTTGTCATATTTGAAATTTGACATTATTATTATTATTATTATTATTGTTGTTGTTGTTGTTGTTGTTTATAATTAGAAATAATTTCCCAACCATCTTATGCTTTTTTTATTAGTTGGAAATTAAAAAAATCATATGAACTGATAAAAATGAAGAACTGACCAAAAATCTAAATTAAACTATTATGTTTGAGGAGTAAAAAAATTTATTTGATTATGGAGAGGCATTATGATGGTATGTTGTAATTATGATGGTATGTTGTAAGTTCATATCAAATGTTAGAATTATAGTGGTGATTAATATAAGTTGAAAGTGTAATTGTAAGTGAAAATTTTATTTTATAAACTTCATAAAGTGCATTATTTTAATAGTTGCAAGGCTAACATAGCTGATTCAAAATGAGTGTTTATAATAAATTAATGTTGCGGTGTTGTGTTAGGCAAGGAAAAGATTAACGATCATTAATAAGTAATTTGAAGGATCATTAACAAGTAGTTTGAATAAATATTGGGCGGTTGTGTTTTGTTGGGATTTTGACAAATAAATCTGTCTCATACAGAATGGGATTTTTGTGAATGTTTTTTAATTTTTAGTCATTTATTACTTTTTTCATTTTGCATTCTTGCATATATTTATTGGAAAAGCTATATATTGAAGCTCATAGTTACTTTGGCATTTTCTGACATCATAGATTATGGGTAGAAGTATTTTTTTTGGTCATCATTAAGTTGGTTGATTTTTACAACAATTTTTATATTCATGTGTATAGTAATTTTTGCATATCAAAATTATGTCTCGTATTAAAATAAATGAAAAAATATTTCAATCAAGGATTCACTTGAGGAAAATTGACTGTCAAATCACATTTTATAGTCAAAATTAGGTTCATGGGCTAGATTTTTGTAAATTATCTCACACATTGAACTAAATGACTACTTTATCTAATCAAAGGATTAATTAGGAAAATGTTGACCCAAAATATCATTATTTGGTTAAAATAATGTTCATGGCACTCAATTGGCCACAATTACATTTGTCATTAAGTAAATCGAGTAATTATTTCTATCGAGGACTCAATTGGATAAAATTGAGTCCCAAATCACATTATGTGTTTAAAAATAGGATCAAAGGTCTTGATTGATCCAAATTGTGTCATGTATTGAAATGATTGAGTACTTGGTTCAATTAAAGACTTTATTTGGAAAACAAATGAGATCCAAATCACATTATATGGTTGCAATTAGTTTTTTGGGGCTTGATTGTCCCAAATTGCATCCCTCATGAAATCAATTGAGTAATTATTTAAAAAAGTGACTCAAATGGAGAAAATTGATCTAAAATCACATTATATATTTGTAAGCTTGATTGAGCCAAACTACATCCCTCCTCAAACTAATCAAGTAATTATTTTAATTAAGGACTCAATTGGGGATAATTGATCAGAAACCACTTTACGTAGTTAAAATTATGTTTTAGGGCTCATTTTATTATTTATATTATGTCCCTCATTAAACCAAATGAATAATTATTTCAATCAAGAATTTAATTACAAAAAAACTAATTCCCAACTCACATTATATGGTTGTAATTATGTTTAGAGACATGATTTCCGTAAATTATGTACCTCATTGGACCAAATGATTAATTGGTTCAATTTGGGAATAAGTTGGTGAAATTTGAGTCCTGAGTCACATTATGTGGTCACAATCTAATTTGTACATGGATCAATTAATCAAAATTACATCATTTATTGAACCAAATCGACCCAATCAAATACTAAATTATGATAAATTGAGTCCAAAATAACATTATGTAGTTGAAGTTAGGCTCACAGTGTTGAATAACCCAAAATAATTCTCTTATTAAACCAATTAAGCAATTGATTCAATTAAAAACTGGGAAAAAATGAATCACAAATCACATTATATAGTCATAATTTGGCTCATAGGCCTTGATTGGCTTGTAATGCTATAGTATATTGCTTTTGTCTTATATATTGGTGTAGCATGATGATTAGTTTAGCCTCACATTTTGTTTCTTTTATTGGTTATTGGTAGTAAGATAAAAAATGTAAGTTGCATGTATATATTTGTAACTTTAAAATGTGACAAGTGTGTGACAAAATATATTTGTATAATATGGCTTTAGGTAGATTATTAGAAGCTTATAAAAATAGAAAAGCCTCTTCAAATCTACAAAATAAAAGGCCCTGAAGGTGAAAAATTAGAGCCTCATCATATCTCTATAAATACTCTATTTTTTGAAAAGAAGATGGATCATTATGTCTCGAGTTTTGATACATTAGTAGAGATCATTAAATTGTTTCCATTGAGCTTATTTTATGATAATCATACTCTATGTGTAATAACTTTTCCCATATTGGTTTGCATGTGTCCTATGATCATATGTGTTTTGTTTATCCAATAAGAATACTATGTATGGTTAAAAGAATTTTAAATACATGAAAAATATTGATGAATGAATATTCACTAAGACACTTGATTCCTATTAATACATTCCTTATGCATATTAAGGTCTCATAGAAACATATCATAGACTAAAACACTTACCATGTCCTTATGGGTTTTCTAGGGACTACTATTAGCATTATGTTTATGGCCATTGTAATCTTTCAATGTTCCTTCTACTACTTGGGTTGAGGGACCTTTTTCCTTCATTATATTTAAATAAATAAATAGTTATGAAATAAAAAGGTCCATTATTTTTAATGATTCTAAATAAATAAAATTTTACAACTTAAAATTTATATTTAGTATACAAGATATAATAGGTTCATAATCTATATTATGAAAAAATAGACTTTAAAAAAATGTATACAATATTTAATTGATCAAAAAATTTAATTACATTTCAATTCATATTTATATATTTAATATATTTATAAAATATAAAATAAATAAATTAGTATACCTATTTCAAATAAATATTTGTAAAAGACATTAAGAGACATAATTCTCGAGGCACCTATATTATATTAGATATGTGACATAAGCATAATAGAAACCTTAAGAATGATTTCTCTCAACATATTTTAAATATATTTATCTAATATTAGTATGCTATTAGAATATGCAAATATTGTATTTTTATTTAACATATAATGTGAAATGTACATCACATTAAATGGTAGTAAATGAATTTTCAAATCATTCAAGTGTGCAATATACATAAGACAAAATGAAAAAAAAAAGATTAACATTCATCAAAATGTTCCTGCACACCACATAAAATGCCAAATAATTAAGCATTTCATATTCATATAAATATTTTTTTAATAATTACATGACATTATTTACCTTTTAAGAACTTTAGTTTTTCTTCCTTGAGTTTTTGTTTAGAAAGTTATTTTCCTTTTTTCATATTTTTATAGTGGCCATATATAAATGGAGGCAACATTATTAGTCCTTATAAGGACTTTACATAGGATATAGCAACATATATTAAGCTAATTATTTATTTTTATCGTATATTAATTGTAGGTTTTGAAAGAGTCAAGCCTTGTGATTTGTGTATTTTTAAAGCCCAAACCAACTTTAATGGTAGTTAGTGTGTATGCCCCATTTCTATTAGTGTAATTAGAATTATATGTAGAGTTTCATCTTGATATAGTATTATCAAGTAAACAATTTTTACTAGCCCAAATAACTATACGGGAAAAATAAAGATAACCATGTAGCTAGGTTTAAATCAAAGGGATAAGTACATAGGTAAATGAAAGAACTCATTAGGCAAGGTTTGATAAAAAAAATGAATCAAAAACTAAATATGGATTATATATTCAATTGTAATGTTTATCTACAATTATATCAAGTTTTATTTATGTAAAAAAAAATCATGATCAAAAGGGAATGATGTTCATTCACCCACCATGTATAAAAGTTTGATTATGTAGTTTCTATCAATGTAAAATACATTGCATGATTGAAAGAGAATGGACCATTTTAATGCCTCCATCATGACTACATATTTGATAAATGTGAAGGGGAATGACAACCATTTTCCATACAATTGTAACTATGTTGATGTACATATATGTGCATGAACTAGTATCATTCCACATAAATATGCACTAAATGATATATAATGGTAAAAATATATATGATGAATTTGAGAACATGTATCTCAAATGTATGTGAATGTGAAAATTTTCAATATTGTTCTTATTCGCTAATTTGCATATGCCTATGCATAAATACCCAACTATGTATTATATTATGTTCATAAGTCTGTAAAGTGAATGCATATGATTCTATAATCTATATCAATGGGGAAATATTTGTAATGTATCTAAGCTAATATAATATTTGAACCATCAGAATCTATGAAATATCTAAATTTTGTACTATGATCTACGTTTTTGATCATGTAGGCTTATATCTCTATGCTCTAATGGGCCCATTTTTGAGATGAGGGATGCATCATGTAAGTTAGTCATCTCAAAATAATATTTTAATATATAATGTCAAGGTTAAAGATAATATCATGTAATATCATTTGATCATGTGGATAATATGTCATCATAAGAATGTATAGATCAATCAAGGCATATATGTGGCATATAGAATGTAGGGCATGTAAGTGCTATATATAGACATATATAAAAATGAATCATGAAGCATAATTATTTTTAAATAAAAATATGTAGTATCAATTCATGATAGTGATCATGGAACCCCTTAGTGTCATCAATATTTAAAAATGCAATTCTTATTGTCACATATAAGGCCAATGACCACATACAAGCAACATAAAATGTCTCCACAAACAAGGCCAAGGGCCAAATGTAGGATGACATGAATAATGCCACAAAAAAGGGACATCAAGGATGTTGTGCATCAAGAAATTCCAAGGGCCACACAAAAAGTAACCTATCATGTAAAAGAGTCACAACATCAATGAAGCATAGAAAAAGGAACTAGTCCATATCATCCATATATCAATGTCACATCATAGTAAAATGTCATATCTTGTAGAGTGTGTAGTATATGAGTAACTATCAAGGCATATGTAAGCAATATAAGTGGACCAACATGGTAAAAAAGTCATATAAATATACAACATGTAAGAGTGATACTTGTGGAAAAAGATGCCCCTAGTATTGGTATGGCCACTGGGTGTAGGGAAAACCAACATTTGCATGTCCTTGTGTAACCTTATTAGTAGAAAGGTGTGAATTATAAGTCTCATACATTTTTATAAGATAAATACGTGAAAAGTGTAGTACATACTGGATTTTCTATAAAATATGGTATCATGAAAGATAAAGAAACATATTGTAATTGAACAGTTCATTTGATTCAAAAAATGAAAGGTCATGAAGATGAAGAGTCATAGTTTCTTCAAAAAATTACATATAATCTATTTTGTAAAATAATTAAATTGGAATGTAATATTAGATATAATTACATGATAATTTTTTATTCAATAATCTGATGTCAATTGTATTATGCATGTGTATAAATCATAATTAGATTCCTCATATCTTCCTTGTAAATGAATGTATTCTTGAATAATATTTATATCTTAATAATTTAAAAACTAATCTATTAATAAGTACATATACGCTAATGAAAAATTAGAATAAATCCTTATGTAAGCACCTAAAATTTCCTTATCTATATCCATGTTTATAATAATTTAGTCTCATTACAACATTTGAATACTAAAAAAACTAGCTTGTCCTAATGGGTGATTCTATAGACCATTGGTAATAATGGTTATATTAATAGGACCTAAATATGTTACAATGTTTACTTGGTCAAACAGACCTTGAAAATTAGATAGACATAAAGATATATAAGTTTACAAAGGAATAAGTTATAATTATAGGAGCTTATATAAAGGAGATCATTTTAAGATGTATTGATGGAGAAATTCATGAAATATTTTGGTGCAAGTTGATTATATTTCTAATAGCATGGAATTAGGAAAATATGTAAATACTAAGTAACCTATACATGAATGGACTAATGTGAGTAATCATTGGGTGAAGATTACAATTGATGGGTACATTATAAATTATTTTATTCGGGGTTACATTATGTTTGAAGATATAAATGACTTATTTTTTAGAGGGATTAGAGGAAAGATTTTGAAGTGACTCCCTATGTTATTGAAGATGTTGATTGTGGAAAAGGCTAGGGTGGTGATTTTAATTGATATAGAGTAGTCACTAAACGCATGATGTAGATGCAAAATAAAGGGATTTTAATGAATAATAACTGAACCAAGAAACCCAAACCTAAACTTAGAGAATGGATAATGCAGAGAGGCAAAATTAGAAATTAAGTTTCAATCATTAAAGAGAGATACTATAATGAAAAGGATGGAATAATATTTTTTTATTAGGATATGAATTGCTAAAAGTAATTGCAAGTAAGTAAGAACTGCAAAGAAAAAGAAAGGAAGTAGATGTTCAGAAGCATAATCTGAAGTTGAAGGTTAGAGAACACTAAAAGAATATGATATGAACTTTAGACATGAGTCATTCACTTCAATGAGACACATCTATTGTGCCTATTTTAATAACTGAGAGTAGTAGTCCAAAAGCAATCATAGATGTAGTTGCAACTAAAAAGTGGTTTAAATAAGTTGTATAAAAATTATTTGGGAATACAAAATATATTGGATGTGGAGGTATTTAAAATATTGATTCTATTTTTCTTGGTGTTCCATGATTTTTTCTAATAAGTTTGTAACCACCAGTGAAATCATTATCAAGAAAGTTGGTCATATATAGTACAATCATAGGAAATATTTTATTTTTTGTATGGGATTTTGTCACTTTAACACCATATGATGGGTCTAATTACCCATAGAATTATCTATTAACTTTTAAAATGAAGTGGTAGGTTAAGGGTGTGACAACTGAAGGTGATAAAATGTGAACACTCATAGAATCCTTTAATGGTCAAACTCTAGAGTCCATATTTAAAAATAATCATACAAACATGAATATTCCTCATGTGAAGGATAAATTCATAAGATTATTCAAAATGCATAAATGTGTGAGTTATAGAAATAAATATTTGAAATATATTATAATTAGTAAGGGACTATGATCATTAGTTTTGAGATGTGATGAACATGATGAATTTTTAATTTTAAGACTCACATAAATAGACATGGTTTGTAAAGTATTGAAAATTAAAATATGATTTTTTATAGAATGAACTAAATTTATAACCAAAGCTTATGCAAAATCTAATGTGATAATAGCCAAGTAAAAAGAATATTGTATATAATGCCCTCCTAATATGACACAAACTCATACTAAGTTAGATGTAATATTGTGTAAGATGGATGAACTAAAATAAGAAAATAAAACATTATTATATGTATGGTGCATTAAATGTGAATAAGAGGGGCATGACATAAATTAATGTAAAAAAATAAAAATAGTGTTTTATGAACTATCTCACGTTATAGGACATGCAATTGTGAAGTGTCACTTATTAAAAAAATATGTGAAACAATCATGAAGTATATTATATACATTATGTAAATCCCACAACCATGATGATAATACTTATAGGGATATTTAAAAGATAAAAAGTATTCAATAGAATTGTTTTCAAAGTGGCTGCATAATAATATCTACTTATAAAAATTAATGTGCCAACTCTAGATGTTGAGATCAAAAAATAAGGTGGATGATGTCCTAAAATATCATAGCCTACAACCCAATAAAATCCATAGTATCCTCAATACTAAATAGTTTGGACTCTTCAGTTACCATAATACTATGTAACTTGGTTGGGAACCTAAGTCTCTATAGTTTCAACCAAGATAGACACCTCCTTATCCATAATATCAAGAAGGATGGATGCCTTCATCACCACCATAAAAACAAATAAGGTGCCTTATTCTTATTAGGATTTTAATGTAGATGATAATATAAATACAAAATGGCAGGGATCACCTCAAGATAGGGAGGAAATTAAGGAGGTTATCAAGGGGGTTTTTAGGGAGTAAAAAAATTGAAGGCAAGGAAATAAAATTCCTAGGTAGCCAATTACTTGTTCACTATGTGGAGAAATGAATAACATCATATGGAATTGTCCCTACAATATAAAAAGGGAAAGTTTTCATGCATATTGGACCATTGTTGTGCAAAATTATAACGAGTATTTCCATATTCTTAATAAATAAAGGAAGGAGAAGATGATTGATAATATGAACATGGTACATTATCACACTAAGAACCATGATTGTATCTAGGTTGTGGCTAGAAATCAACATAAAGAACAAGGGTTTCCACTTCTTATAACACGTGAAAAAAAATAGATCAAAAAAGTGTAAGAGGATATGCATTTAGACACTACAAGAGATAAGGTTATAATGATTGAAGTAACCCAACTATTACAATAAAACCAATATTAAAATACCACTAAAGGGGATCCTACTATAGTATATTCTCAAATGTATCGATAGACCATCTGAATATTAGGAGAGGATGGAGTAGTTATAATCTAAGGTATTTTTATAACTAGTTATAACTCATGAAATGAATACATTTGCCAAAATATTACAAATTTATTACATTATGTCTTAGATTGCACATGGAGAGGAAAGTAGAGAGTAGAGCGAGTGATGTAGTATGCAAGGCTAAGAAACCATGGGATGTGGTTTATGAAATGGATAAATAGCTTGCAGTATATGATTTTACCAATGTTATCTTTGATTTTTGAAGTAACATAAACATGATTCCTTAGTCGACTAGGGAGATTATTAGAAGGATAACTCTAAGTTACAATTTCATTAGTCTCATCTTAGGAAATATGGTCAGATTGAACCCATTGGGAGACTTTAACACATATATATAAATGTGGATAAATTAAGTTTGCATGGATATTTTGAAGTGATTTACATGAAGACATATGAGGCAAATTATCTTGTGATAATTGGAAAAGATGGGTTTATTATGGTCATGTGACTATCAACACAGTTGACAATCAAGTCAAAGCACACTGGTAAATGTTATAATTTTCAGACCTTTGAATAAAGTTAACAAATATCTATAAATGATCCCAAAATAACCATCAACACCATGTGTGTATATAGGTATGATAGTTGTTTCAAAGTCACTACAGAGCCAAAACTTCCATTCCTACAAAGTAGAGAGTTTACCTAATTTTCGTAGCATGGATAGCACATTCTATAGCTATAGAAAATAAAAAATACTCGATCCTGACAAATCTAGATGCTTAGAACATGCCAAAAATTTCAAATGGAAAAATGTAAGTCTCCTTCTATGCATTATCCTACAAAAATGAATTGCCTTATATACACATCCAACTATCTTAGATATGTAAAAGGTAGTTGGATGGCCAATTTATTTGAGATCATTTAAATTTTAGTTAGCTTTGGCCTTATCATTCCATGTAATATTTCCTATATCATGAATAAGGTGTATGCCAATAGATTAGTTGAGGATTTTTATTTTATTCTCTGATAAAACATCACATTGTTTGTGCACCTTTTGTTTAGGTTTATTATAGCACATGGTTAATTTTTTTTTTAATTTTTGATCAAGCCCATGGAGGACCACAATAATATTTTTTGTGGGGTAAGCTTCAAGATGAATAAATTAAATATATAGCACGTAAAGCAAAAATTTGAAGGAATCATTCATAAGAGAGGCATGCAGGGGAATATAAATGCATATAATAGATACAAAAGTGAAAACATGAGGTAAATACGTACATAATGGGTGTGAATGTAAAAATACAAAAGGGTTAGAAGGTGTGAAAAATATGACACATGTGTAGAAGTGTGGAAAAATAATAGCAAGGGAAAAACCACTACAAATGGGTTAGGAGGGAAAAAGTAGTTCAAGCTTTTAATAATAAAAATTTAAATCTTTTCATATTAGACATGCACTATGAGGAAAAAGAGGATGTGATAGGTGTATTAAATGGAAAAAATGTTAAATATAATGGAAAGCATGCCAAAAAAATATCATGGCATATTGTTTGAAAATATTAATGGGTGAAATTATGGATGAAGGCACAGGTGAGTAAATTCATTCAAGTTCTCAAGACTATAGGAATTTAGAAGGACTTCATTTTAATACTTTATTGTTGAAAATTTTATAACTTATGGATCCAAAGCAAAGCATTTTTAAGCCAATCGAAGGAGAGTTTATCAAAATATAGTGCCAAATTCAAAACTAAGAAGTGAGGTGATGATCATGAATGAGGAAATAGTGGAATTATGATTAAAAGATTTTTTTTAAAGAATTTATAGGTTAAGGTTATCAGTGTCTACCATTATAGGATGCTTAAGTAGAAATCCAAGGAAATTAAAACCAAGAAACACATATTCCATTAGAAGAGTCAAATGACCATGCCTCAACCTTTGAGCTCCTTAGAGCGTGATGCAGCCAAATTAGAAGGCCTAGAGAAGTGAACCTTTACCAATCATTGCCAAAGAGGAAGAGTATAAGGGCATGAGAAGAAGAACTATTTTGATTTAGGAGGAAACCCATAGTGATTCCAATGTGTAAGTACAGAGTTTGGCACAACAAGCAACAAAAACATAACTCAAGAAAGAACCAACCATGATGTGTGATGGGAGGAAAATAAGTCCACAACACCACCTCCACCCTCTATATTGATTGATGAATTGAAATACCTTAAGTTTGTATTGCATAGAGAAGATTGGGATTCTAAGGTGTCCTTATGTCAATTACTCAACTATAACCACCACCAACACTGAAATGATGAAATATATAATAAAAATATAAAGTTGAATATCAAAATATAAGAAATGAGGTCACCTATGACCTCAAAATTTTTAATCAATTGAATGATACTAGGGTTTTACAATTATTTCAATTGCCTTACATTGGGAAGCCCATGGAAGTGGGATATTTTTGATCTTACACATCCATGAGGACTATTTGTGCTTTGTAGTGCATAAAATGTGAATCAATACCCAATAGGTAAGAAAAGTGATAGGGTTACAATGTTTAGGCATGGATGTTAATATGGATCTGGAGGAGCACAAGGAAGTGGATAATGTAGAGGTAGTGCTAAATTATAAGGAGAGCCACGTAATTTATATCACTAGCCTCCAAGACACTACCATTTAGGTAGCTTCATACTTGGCAATGAACATCTTTGGGGTAGAGACATGTGGAAAGATGTTGACATGACACACCTCTAAGTGGTAAGCCAAATGGCCCAAGGATAAAAATAAATTATGCCTAGTAATTCACCAAGAATATTATGGAGGATGTAGAGAAGGACCAATGCCTTCCAACATATAAATTTATATGAGGCATGATTCTTATTTTGTTATTATTTGATGAGATTGTCATTCCCAAATATGTTGGAAAAGAGTTTAATTGGGTGTATCCACAGGAGAACAAATCCCCTAAAAAATGATTTCAATAGTTCACTTGTACAAACACCATCTCCCCTTCAATAATGAAGGGATGGTTTAAGGGGCTAAAGGAAGCATTCAATAATGAATGGCATGTCCCTAAAGAGTTTATGATGTAAATAAGGAATCAATCCTAGTTTGTTGTGATGCAACATTATTTGCTTTTGCACATGTAAATGAAGCCCAAAATTAACTTAAATAGGTAGATCAAGATTACACATGATTTTACTAATAAATACTTCAAAAATGTTATGAATTACATTGTTGATGAGTGTAAGGTGCATATTAATGCTGATAAAATTAATGATGAAACTCATACTCTTCAATAAATGTATGTTTATCTTTTAATGAAAGCATATAGTGAGAAAAATGAAATGGATATCATAGATATCAAAGCACACTACATTTTTTTTGGGGGACATATTCATATTTTGTATTATATGCTCAAGCCTAAGAAGAAGGCTTCATGTAGCTTGGAGATCCCTAAAGAAACCCTTCAAATCCCTCTATAAATAAAAACATAGAGAAGGTAGGGAAATAAAGAGAAGAGGCTAAGGCCTAATGCCACTCAGACTAAATATGAGGAGTAACCTTAGTAGTAAAGGATGGCCCCATCACCTCCTAGAGACTAAGGCATGCCCATAGAACAAGAACGAAATGTCTTTGACACTACCCAATAGATCTCTATTCCTTTAAGATAGAAACATTCTAAAACAAGTGTTAGGGTATCAAAACAAAGGGTGGTGACTCCTTATCAATCCCTTAAAAAAAACTAAGGAAGCCACCCTCGAAAAGAGGAGGTAGACAAAGGCACATATCTAGGTGCTAGGGACTAGGATGCTAGTTCAAACACCCAATGACAGATTGATTTGGATGTCAAGATCCTTGAGTATGTCTCAAATAATGGAAATAGCCTACTGAGTAATAACAAGTAACCAAGGGTGATACCTTATCCATTTGAGGTTATCTCCAATGAATGCCCCAAAAGGATAATTGTATATGTGGGATTATTTCCTTGAGGGGGACTCATCTAATTAGACTCTACATGATATATATTTTTATATGGATGTGTTTAATGAGGAACACCATTTTGAGCTTCCATCGGCTAACATATATTTAGTTCCATAAAACGTAGAGGTTCTTGAAGCAATTTGGGTGGATCCTCACTAATGTTCACCAGCTCAAGCAAGCATGACCCTTATCAAGTTGGATTTTATATTTATATGAAAAATGATCTAAAAGGATATAATGTTAATCAAATTCAATGAAATCATCAAGTGATCATCACCTTGTATCGACATGATTGCATTAAAAGAAAAAAACTTGAATAGGAATTAGATGACCTCAAGTGCTAGCTGGAAGTAGTGATTGTAGATCAAATAAAGACTCTAAAACTATGAAATTTAATTTTATAGCAAGAGATGGAACTTGTCAATGGGGTGCCCCTTACAGGTGAACCTATTGATAAGCTAGAGACTTAGGTGAATCTTTTGTTACAAAAATGCAAAGACTAGGTCAACCTCTAGTGTAAGAAAACTTGGGCTATGGATCAATTTGTAGAATTTTTAGAGGTATTTAATATTTTTCTACCCAAATGGGTGCCATATCTCCCATATAAGATTGAATTTCTATCAGGTTGGCATGACAAACCAAATTTTTAGAAGCTAGGATTCAATTGGAGGAACACCATTACTAGTAATTGGCTGAGAATACACTTACACTAAAGGATAGAGTGTAGCATTCCAAATAATTTCAAGATGTGGATCCATTAAAAAATAAAACTAGTGCTCATTCCTAAGAGTTTAACACTAGTTTTATGGCACTTAGAGGACATGTTTTGACAGAGGTCAGAACACTTGAGGACATCCACAAGGATGTTACTACATCACTTGATATTTTGATAACTCAAGCGGGTGACTTTATGGAGCAACTTGAAGAGGAAAAATGGATAAAAGGTGAATTTGATTTTTTTTCTCAAAGCTATAGAATGCATTAAACCATTGGGATGAGGTTAAGCACCAGGTCAATCAAATAAGACCTAGATTTTAGTATTTAAGGGACTTGGGGATGGTGCATTATCCAAAATAGACTACTAACTTAGTGTGAGGTGATGTTGGACCCTAATTTTTTTATCAATTAATTCTAATTACTTTGGGAGAAATGAGCATACAAGCAAACCAAGGCATAAAATACCTTGGCATGGTAGACATTGACACTTAAGAAGCAAGTCGTGAATAAAAAGGATGCAAAAAACATGGAGGAACAAAGGATGCAAGACTCAAAAAATTATAGTATGACTTGGACAAGGGTGTGAACGGCCAAAATGTTTAAGGAAATAGTTTGCACAGACATCATAGGAAAATAACTCAAGTGCAGATCTAGTATTGATCCATGAGAAGATAGGTACACGACATCGAATATCTAGCATAGAGCATGTATATGTGGGCAATTAGGACCATATCAACAATAATTAAACATAACGATGTGCCTTAACTCATTATTATTAATGGTCATTGTCAAGCCATCACTTTAATATTAATGTTGTAATTGAATGATAGGGATAAAATCATGCATAAATACCCCTAGTTGTACTTATAAGGTGGTTGATGTTGTTGGTTGTTGTCATATAATAGTAAATGTAATATTGAGATTATTCATGTTCCTGATATGCATTAATACCACTGTATGGTGATCATTGACATATAATAAGATGGAATACTTGTGATGTTGAATATCGCTTGTAAACTTATTATGGAATTAATGGTACTACTATTCTTTTTTTGTATTTGTGCCTATCTCTTTTCTTGTGATGAATCATTTATGTATGGAATGAGTGGATGTTAGCATTAGCTTTAATATGGTCTATTTAGTTATAACTAAGTGCTTATTCAATCAACATGGTATAGAGAGCCCAATGTATACACCATCACGTGATAGAATCGATGAGAATTATTCTTAACCTACATGCTTTGAGTGAGCATGAAATAATACTTCTCATGTGATAAGACAATGTGCTAGCTAGTTGGACCTCTTATCCTCTTTGTGCATGCAACTAGGAAAAGTCATGCTAAATTAAAGTAAAATAACCCAACATTTATATCATAAATGATCAATACTGGAGGTGTTAATGTCAAGCAGAACATCAACAACTAACCTCTTTTTTTAATTTATTCAGTTTTTTATTTAAGGTCTATTGAACCAGGTTTTCAAGTGAAGAAGAAAGTGTACAATGGCTTCTAAAGTAAATCACACATATTTAATCATGCGCCTAGGATTCACAAATGAAGGCACACATACCCATTTTTACATAGGGTTAAAAAATACTACTAAATATTAGTGTTCCCTATAGACAATAGCACATACTGACCTCCTCCAAATAACAAGGCCTTGTCGCAAAAAGATGTGAAGCCTTGCTCGTTATTCATGATGACCTCCAAAAACCTTATAGTCAGTTTCAAAGTCGCAATCACAATATTACATATTCAATTTCTAGCTAAATTATAGCTCTTTGGTATTTTCTCTTTTTAACATATTTCCATATTTAATAAGTTTCAAATAAATATGTGAGATACATTACATATTCTATACACTATAATTTTAAACAATAGTTTCTTATAATTAAAATTTAAATATGCTTTCTATCCTAAATTTAGTAAAATATGTTTTCTCATAAAAATTGCTATAAATATTATTAAAATCTTGGATAAATTATTTTTCACCTTATAAAAACTCACATTTTTTTTTCTATTTATATACACAACCATTAATTTCTATTAGAGGCACATTTTTTTTCAATTAAAACAAACATCACATTAAGGTGGCATTAGTATTTTCAATTTACCTTATGTAATTGTTTAACAAATTGCAATTAAATAGGATAAATTTTGTTTTTTAAGGTTACTATCAAGTGACATTTTTAAAAATAAGAACCTTTTAATCTATTGTTTTTTGGCTTCTTAACTGTAAATTATTTAATATATAAAAAAAATTGAAATGAGTAATATTTTATAATTATAATTAAGAGGCTCTCAACTTACCAAAGTTATTTTTTTTTGTTGACTTTAAGAGATTCAACACATTCACATATATTAAATCTAAATTTAAAATGAATTTTAACGTCTTATATTAATATTTATAGGTATTTTATTTAAAAGAGGCTACAGTAAATTAATAATTTATGAGTGCTTTATCAAACAATTAAGTTCAATGTTTTGACATAAATTTATGTTTACAAATTAATTGACCCTAAATTATCATTAAATATATATAATTATAAATATTTTATATAATAAATAGAAATATATTTAAATTTTTTATTAGTTAATTTTATTATTAATTATAAACTATTTTAAAAAATTTATATTATAAATAAAACTATATTTAAAATTTTTAATATCAAATTAATGATAGATCACCCTTAGTGTTCCCAAATATTAAAATAAAAATTAACAAACGTTTTTTTTATAACCAATGATAGAACACATTTAGTGATCCAAAATCAAAATAAAAACTGAGTATTAATGAATCAGTTGAAATAAAAATGGCAAATTTTGTTTTAATTGACATTGGTGTTGTCTTGATAAAGAAAGGAAATCGATTTAAATTTTGATAAAGAGGTCAATCCGAGCTTTGTTCTTAGTAAATTTATTATTAATTGATTGATTTATTTTTTTAATCTTTAACAGGTTCTTTTTTAATTCGAGAGAATTTTCTAAATCCATAGAAAACAGTACCACCTGAGAAGATAAATAGTATAATTGTAAAGATTTTATACTATAAATAAAAATTGATAAATTACATAAAAGAAATCGATTTAAATCTTAGATACAGAGGTCAATTGAAGCTTTGTTCAAACATCTATTATTAATTAACCCAAGATTATCATTAACTATGTATAATTGTTGAGATTTTATACTACAAATAGAAATATATTTAATTTTTTCATTATTTGTTTTTTTGGGTCTCCGGCTGGCTGCTCTTTCTGTCATTTTACAACTGTCGATGAAATTTTTTATAATTTATTTTGATTAATAGAAGGCTTAAACAATACTAATGATTGTGAAATTGAAATCGATGCAATGCCAGCGGTTTTGTCACATACTCCAATTGCGGGTGAATGCGAAAAGATGTACAGCATAGAATCTTAATAAGTCTTGTCTGAAGTGTAGAATCAGCCGATTTAAAGACCGGCATGCTTGCTGTACATGCTGTTGGGCTGCAAAATGCTAATCCATTTGACCTTTTTAATGCTGGCTAGAAGATTATAAAATAAGTATCGCTGACCCATTTGAATAAAGGCCGTTTCATCATTTATGATGAATGTGTCTGAGACATCTTTTTAAATCTGGGAGACGGTTAATAGGGAGCAAAGCTCGAACTGGGGTGGTTAAGTGGTTTTATGTTATTATTATTTGTTTTATTTTAATTGATATTTAAAAATATAATTATTATCTATTAATTTATGTTTAAATTTTTCATAAAATTTATTATGAATATAATATATAGTTTTGTTTTTGTTTCTTTTTAAAAAAAAAATGAAATATACATAATATTATATTTAATTGAATGTTTTTTAATATATAAAATGAATGTAATAGACATGAAAAATAATATCTGTCAGATAATTTTATAATATTTTAAATTAAAAAATATAATTTTTATTCAATAAATTTCATAGATTTTATAAAGTCTAAGTTACAAGGCTAGTACAACTGATATTCATGAGAATTCATGATAAATAAATGTCGTGTTGTTGTATTGGGCTTGGAAAAGATTAAAGATCATTAACAAATAATTTGAATAAATGTTGGGTGTTTGTGTTCTGTTGAAGATTTTGACAAATAAATTTATGTCATACAGAATGGGGGTTTTGTGAATGTTTTCCTGATTTCCAGTCTTTCATTATTCTTTTCATTTTATGTTCTTCAAAGTTTTTCTGGGAAGCAAGTCACATGTTGAAGCTCCTAAGTGAATTTGGTATTTTATGGCATTATACATTAATATTCATGTAAACATTGTAGTTTAAAATTATCTCCCTCGTTCAAATAAATGAAAATTATTTTACTTAGGTATTTATTTGAGGAAAATTGATTCTTAAATCATATTTTATAATTAAAATTAAGTTTTTGGATTATATTTTCAAAAATTATATTACTTAAAATTAAGTTTTTAGAATTAGATTTTTATAAATTATGTTATAGAATTAAATGATTAATTTCTCTAATCAAAGATTTATATGGAAAATGTTGGCCCAAAATCATATTATGTGGTTAATGTGATGTTCATAGATTCTATTGGTTTAAATTACATCCGCTATAAGCAAATTGAGCAATTCTTTTTATCAAAAATTTAATTGAAAAAAATTTAGTCTTAAGAATTTAATTGGATAAAATTGAGTCCCAAATCACATTATATGGTTGCAATAAGTTTTTTTGAGTTTTATTATCTCAAACTACATCTAATTGGATGAACAACAGACTTAAATGGACAAATTTGATCCCAAGATCATATTATATGCTTGCAAACTTGATTGTCCCAAACAATATCCTTCATCAAATTAATCGAATAATTAATTTAATCGAAGAGTCAATTGGAGTTAATTGATGCTTTATGTAGTTGAAATTATGTTTTGGGGGATTAATTTCTCTAGATTATGTTTTTCATTAAAGTAAATGAATAATTGATTTATTTAGGTATTCCATTACAAAAAACTGAGCTCCAACTCACATTATGTGGTCGCAATTACATTCACAAGGCTTGATTACCTTAAATTATATACCTCATTAAGCCAAATGATTAATTGGTTCAATTTGAGTCTCAAATAACATTATGTGGTCGTATTTAGGTTAACACGACTCAATTTATCCAAATTACATCGCTTATTGAATAAAATATCTAATTGACCTAATAATTCACTAAAATATGATAAATTGAACCCAAAATCGCATCATATACTTTTTTATAAAGAGGTCAATCGATGCTTTGATCTACGTCAATATGGATAGCTAAAGCTTCAAAATTCTAATGCTTTATTTTGCATCATTGACATGGCCATTCCAGTAAGTGAATATATTTCAATATTTCTTTTTTTTTAAAAAATTTTCTAGCTGGTTGCTCTTTTCCAACCAATGAAGTTATGTTATACAAGGAGAATCATGATTTTATACTGGTCAATATTAAATTTTACAATTTATTTTGATACCTTACTTTAACAAGGTCCGTGTTGCGGCTTGAGTACCTACTGTAGGGTTATGCATTGGGGTTGGTATTATTTTCTATGAAAAATGCCATGTTTATTTCAATTGGAGGCTCAATGGAATGCATGAACTATTTGGCTGTAAAAGTAAGTGTTTTGCACTTGCAGAAGGATAAAATGTGTAGCTAAAGTCTAAGACAAAAATGAAACTTAGTATAATTTTTCTTTTTGGTGATTTCAATATAAGATGGAGAAGGGTATTTTTATTTTGTATGGCTGTTAATGAGACTTTGATACATGGTTTTTTGGTGTCTTTAAATAGCCATCGAGACAAAACTTTCTTTTATTCATGTTGACACTTTTATTTAATCTCAATAAATATTATACAAAAATTCGAAAGATTTCAATCCATAACACCACATGTAACTTGCAACACAAACCTTTCTTTTGTTCATGTTAATGTTTTTCTAAATCTCATTAAATTAAAGCTTCAATAACTACCATACAAAAGTTATAAATATTTCAGCCCATAACACCAAATAAGACTTACAAATCAATAGCTAATCTTTAATATTTTGAGAGATTCAAAATAGGAGTACTCTCCTCCCTTATAATATAAAAATTGAAACAAGAAAAATGCTTATGCTATTGTTTTCCCTTGAATCTAATTAAAATTTATATTGTTACTTTCCTGAATCTAATTAAAATCAAAGTTGTAATTTATCTTGTTTGAATTAAGTTCAACAACAAAACACCAAATGCCCTTTACAAATTGACATAAATGGTGCTACATTGCAAACCTTGAAAACAACATATTGCATTATGTTTAATATGCCATATGTTCAATATGTGCATAAAATTAATATCTGCAAAAAAATGAATTCTTGTTTACACTAAGAATTTGCAAGCGTCTGTACAAGTAGAAAAGGATTTCAAGGAAATATTAGACCATTTAGGAGTTTGATTTTTTTAATTCACTACCATGGGATTGAAAGAATGTTTCTTTGAACAAAATATTAGTTTATCTAAAGTAATCTTTCAGGTTTTGAAGGATACTTAGATTTTTGCTAATAATTAGCAATTCCTAATTAGGGGTTGATTTTTCTAATAAAAATGCACCTCTCCAATCTGATTTGAAAACTTGTGGAGAATTCATGTTGGGAGCTACTACACCTTCGAGTTGAATAGTTTTCTCCATTCTTACATTCGACAGGCAAAATTTGGGAGTTTTTTCGAAGATTATATAATCTTTCAATTTGTCAAATATTTTTAATATAAAAATTATTTGGGTAAAATATTGTGGTCAGACATATTTGTTAATTTAGTATAGAAAATATCAATTTGTGCATGACAAACGTGTGGACAACTGCAGGTGAATATTGTAGACTACAACATGCAGAGTATTAAATGCAAATAAAAGAAATAGAAGAAATGGAATAATATAATTTAAAGGAAATTATAGACAGCTTCTGTACCGTTGGAAATTTATTTATTTCAAATAATATATAAGCATGACAAATGCATTCTAGAAATAGAAAAGGCAAGTTGAAACCACTATTAAAAACAAGTTTTCCAAATTCATAATATATTATATTTAAAAGATATAATATATACTGAAATATATAATATATTATATTAAAATATATTAATATTATTATAATATAATACTATAATGTGTATTAATATTATATAATACTAATAATAAATTTAATATATAATAATTTATTATTTTAGGAATAAAAAATACGTACTATAATAATAATATAATTTTTTATAATAATACATTAATGTAATATTATATATCAATAGAAATAGATGTGTATGACTAGTATATATATATGTAATTGTATAATAAAAATATGATATAATTTTTATAATGTTTATACAATTAGTATAATTATAATATTTTTATTGTTAATTTATATTATTTTATATATATAAATTTATTTATATATTTATTGTTAATTTATATTATTATATATATAAGTATATTTTATTATTGTAATATTGATATTTTGTTTTAAATAGGGAGAACATGGCATTTTATCAAAATTATTGTAAATTCAAGAATTTTGGAGTTGAATTGTGCGATCATCCTTCCAAATTTACATTAGGAAAACAAAATTTCTTAAAGAATTTACAACCCAACAAATGTAAATTTGCTTCAAATTCTATAAATTAACTCTAAAATTGGGAATAAAGTGCTTCATATTTTATTCAATTATTCTCAATAAGCAAATAAAATTACTCAAGTTTTCTGAATTAACAAATGAAAATGTTCTATTACAAATTAATAAACAAATTTGTTCTAAGTTTTGAAAATAGGAAACCAAAATTGCTTTGAAATTTGTAAATAACTTTGTATAAATTTAAATAAAACTACCATCCATATTATTTGGATAGATAGAGAAACTATATAAAGTAGAGTTCTGAACCATTCATCTGTTTTTTGATTTTCTGTAAAATAAAATGAGTGATTGTTTCTTGTATGAAAAGAAATTTTGAAGTTACTAATTTAAGTGGGTTTTATTTGGGAAAAATTAAAAATCTTGCATGACTGATTGAGAAATAAATAAAATTAAAAATCTTGCATGACTCATAATCCAATGCAAGTAAAACCATTGTGACAGGGGAAGAATGGTTAAAAATAAATAAAATGTTTGAACAGTGAAAAGAAATGCAGCGGCAGGACTAGCTTCTTAGACAATCAACAAATAACAAATACGAAGCATGGTTTCATGGGAATATTAAATTTCATCTGATCTACCAAATGGCATGAAATTACTTCAAATGGCATTTGATTCTGTATTTACACAAAAATTTTATTGGGTGGCACAACAACATTAAGGGAAGTAAAAGATGGAGGCAAAAATAATAGTACCTGCAACAGGTACTAATAAGAATAAGAAACAATACTAATGAATGTGATGCAATATCAGCAGTTTTGTCACATTCTTCAATTGCCTCTGAATGCCAAAGTATTTTTGGTCTTGTCTGAGGTGTAGAATCAGTCAAAATAATGACCTATATGCCTGATGTACGTGTTGTTTAGCTCCACAATTCAGATCCATTTGACCATATTAATGCTGGTTGGAAGATACTAAAATAAACATGGCTAATCTATCCATCTAAATAAAGGCCATTTCATCATTTATGCTGAATGTGTCTGAAACCTCTTTTTACATCAATATATAAATGCCATATTAAGTGTAATTATTGTATTTTTTTATACATTTATGTTATTGTTATTTTTTTTATTGTAAGTGATCTTAAAAAATAACGAGTGATGGAATGAGGCTCTTCTATACACCACTTACTTCCTTTGCCACCATGACAAACATGTCACCAGGATTCATAAGCATTCAAAGGAGGCCATGCTCAATAAGTTTAAATGGGTCTCTAGCTCCCTCAAGATTGATCCTTTCAATGTGAATTTGTAGCGGCTTGTAGCCTCTCTCAAACACCACCTCAAGGTGGTAGATATCCATCCGACTAGAGGCACCCAACACCATGCTTAGCTGCACTAGTTCAAAACTGGTGACAAAGCCTCCAAGGAGTTATTTAAAGTGTTGAAGGCCAAGCAATTTCATAGAAAAATTAAAGCCATTAAAGTTTATCAATCCCAGCTTACCTCCTAATCCGATATTTCCTTGGCCTTGCTTGAGCATTACAAGTTGTTTTTCCAAGCCTAGCCTTTCACCACTGAGAAGTCCTAAGCACTTCATAAATGCCTTGATGTGGTGCCTCGCAAGCTCAAGAGAGCTCACCAATGAATTTTTGATGCCCCACTCACCTTATAGGAGCTCGTAGAGGTTCTAAACTATATGAGCAATGATAAAGTCTAGAAATAAGTCTTGCGGTGTCAGTCTCTTGGACCCATGATCAATCAAGGTAATATCAAACTCATTATCAAACCCAAATATCTTGAGCTACTTACTAGTTGGAGGTTGATAACCCTAGTTAATAACTCTTACAATATTTTTTCCAAAGCCGTTGCAAACCCCATTTGGCTCATCCTACCTACCACTATTAGACTAAAGCCAACAAGATTCATTAGAGGGAAATATATTTTAGACAACCTTATTCCAATCTAGGAGGACATGGCTTCGGCCCGCTCCTCTCTTTAGAAAATTATTTTTCTTAAATTAGACTTGGAGAAATTTTATGACAAGATCGCATGGAAATTTATTCTTGCCATGCTCAAGGGTCTTAGATTTGTCCCCTTCTTCATTTACGCAGCGCAGACTTTGCTTCATGGTTGCTCACCCTGCCTCACTATTAGTGGGAATCAAATCATGAGGATAGAATTCCAAAGGCCTATTCTCCAAGGTTGTCCAATTGATCCAACACTTTATGTGTTATGTATTGAAGCCCTGGGTTACCTCTTGGTTTTTAGAACTTCTCAAGGGATCATTCATGGCATTTTTTTTCCTGACTACACCTCTCAATTCATCAATGGCCACTATGTAGATGAAGCCTTCCTCACACTTGAGGAACAAGAGGCCACTTTTAAT